>CP025649.1:2722365-2745685 GCA_003576665.1 Ipomoea trifida | reverse complement strand
GGGGGGGGGGGGGGGTAACAAGCACAAAGCAAATAACCATATAGAGTTTGCAGCGGAATAAAGAACGGTAAAGTGCTATAATCAAGTTCACGTAAAAATGAAGAGCTTTGCTACATGCAACACGTTAGAAACTCCTAGAATAGCTCAAATAGTAGGTATGCAAAGTTTGGCTTGCATGTAGACGTGGGAACTATCAAACCCAGATGAATCTTTCCAAGCAATGAATAGTAGGGTTCAAAATATTATAGCAAATAATACTTGAGCAGGATGAGGATTAGTACGAAATATGCTTTGCATGCAAATGTAATGTGTGACACCCCAACTTTTTCACAAGCTGAGATAGATAAAACTTAACACAAAAGCTGCCCATCTCAACCATACAACATAACATAGCGGAAGCGAATTTAAACCTAAGGGGCATCATGCCACATCTAGGTAAGTAAACACAGCCTAGATGCACAGGCTAACCATAAACTGAACCAACTGTATATAAATCCTCAACCATATCCAAAAAGATCCAAAAAACTAAACAAGAGTATATAAAATCTCATACTGGCACACAGGCCCAAAACATAAGTCTAAAGGCATAACAAACTAGTCTAGCCTCCTCATACGGATATATCTCTATCGCGCTCATGCTTAGACTTTATTGCGAACCTGGAAAAACACACAAGGAACCATTAGCAAAAGACTGCTAAGTAACCACCATTCACACCCGCAAGGAAGTATAGATATATGTATGTTTGTAAATAGGTTTACACATCCGTATAGAATATACACACCAACAAACTGTTCTTTAATTAAAATCGGATACTCAACAATGATAAACTGAATGAATCACAAACCAAAACTCCTCCAAACGAAACCAATATTCAATAACGAATGTATAAGACAACAAGTCCATAAACAAGATACCAACTGAATCATAACTCCAATAGAATGATCACAAAGGAACCAACCAAACCGTAACATAACGAGGAACAACAAGATATCAACTGAGATACAACTTAACCGAATAATCACCAGGAAACTCACGAATACATAATACCAAGAAAGAACTCCCAATTCCAACCTCCAAACCACCATACCAACCCTCATACCAAACACCAACCCAAAAGTTAGTTCACAGGGGTAAAAACCCAATCACAGAGGCCATAAATGCCCAAGCACAAGGGTATAAACCCAATCACAGGGACCAAAGTCCAATCACAGGGGTAGAAACCCAATCACAGGGACCAAAGTCCAATCACAGGGGTAGAAACCCAATCACAGGGACCAAAGTCCAATCACAGGGGTAGAAACCCAATCACAGGGACCAAAGTCCAATCACAGGGGTAATAACCCAAATATAATCGATAATAGCACAGTTAGTTCACCCATCAACCACCAAGAGATACTCAAAGATCCACCGCTCCATATTCATACTCCAACTCAGCCCAAGAACAACCAATCAGAGTGTTCATCTCAAATATGAACACGAACCAACTCCCAGATAATATAATCAAGGAATCAACAAAGCAAGAGTACAAAAGAGGGACCAAGAGACATGAATAAATACTCCAAGGACATGGTAAAATACCCAACAAAATACTCCAACAATGTTCATAACCAACAAGGAAACAATCAGACAATAAATCACAAAAAGTCTCTGAAAACAGTTTTCCAGTAGACCTAACGGAACACTGCAACGGACCACAGACCTCCGCCACACTCCTCCGCAAGAAGGCCCCGGATCCCCTCAACGGATCCCTTTCCTCCGCCAACCTCCACCGTGTTACCCTTGCGGAAGGCCCTAGCGGAGTACATTGTGCCGTTAGGGTCTTCCGCAAGGCCAAATCTCACACCCCACTCCCAGACCTTGCTCAGACACGAAAGAACGATTCCAGAATACAACAATCAGATTATAACACCCAGATTTCATCCAAAAGAGGTCAAATAAACATGGAATCCATACCAACAATTGCTCATAAACATTAATATGCAAAGGATTAAGAACACAAGTTCATAAACCCCTCAAACACAATTCCAAATACAAGAACAAGGCTAATATTCAAGAAATTTCAGGATTCCAACACACCAAAGAATAGCATAGATTGAGAGTGTAAAAATAGGTTTTGATGGACATAGTGGTTACCTCTTGAAGCCCTTCTCAACCAAGCAAATCCTCAATACACTTCACAAAGCACCACCTCCTTCTTGATCATCTTTTTCCCCAAAGAACCCCCAAAAGAAAACATAAGAACTTGCATAAAGATTATGAAAACTATATGATGCAATGAATATTCCTAGATATATACACTTACCCAAACTCCAACAACCCTAAAAGAGCAATCTTGACTTGAATACTTGAAGGAGAAATGAAGATCAATTTTTGAAAGGGGAAGGATGAAAATGGCGTGTGTATCAAAGGGTAGGGAAGAGAGAGAGAAAACCTCTAGAAGAATTAAGTCTTGATTATATATACTACAATACATATATTCATATATTAGGGTGAAAGACTAACTAAGGATTGGGCTCCATCCTCTTTATATATATATAACAATATAATGTACAAGATTAATTAATTGGGCCAAGAGATTCATCTCTAAATAAATAAACATATATAGAATAAGGAAAGCCCATATCATTAAGAGTTAAATGTCTTAGAGACAATACATATATATATATATATATATATATATATATATATATATATAAAGAATTGGGCCATTGTAAGAATACTTTTAATCATAAGGATTGTAAGGATCCAAATTGAATAAATCCCTTACAAGAATTAATTCAAGAATTGGGCTCTTGATTAAAAATAATTAATTTCGGCTCAAGAAATATATATATCTATATATGAAATTGGAAGAACTAGCCCAATTAAAATAAATAATTTGCCCAAGGAATTAATTATCGATCTTACGGTTTGAACGAATTTACGGGGTGTTACATAATGTCACGTGATTCTAGGTGCTAGAATAATTAATGTGACAAAGTGTGTGATGATCAGATATGCATGCACGAAATACGTAAGCAGATAAATAAATGGACATAGAGATTTATAGTGGTTTAGAGGTGGTGCAATCCTCCTAGTCCACTCTTCAACTTTCACTCCAAGAAGGGATTTCACTATCTTCAATCACCTAGATATAATAGTGAACCAGTGCCCTTCTAGCACTTCTACAACTCCGAGTGTCTTGCACAAAGCTACACTCAATCCCGAGCGCCTCACACAAAGCTACGCTCCCGAGCGTCTCGCACAAAGCTACGCTCCCCGAGTATTTTGCACAAAGCTATACTCCTCAACCAAGTGTCATGCACAAAGCTATACTTAGTTTTTCCGAGTGTTTTGCACAAAGCTGCACTCCTACAGTTTCTCTCAAGAAATAAAAGTACTTCTCAAGACTTGATTTTCTCTTGTGTTTAGCTCAATACTTAGCATTTGCTTAATAAGATATCTCTCTGTGTTCTGCTTGTTGTTTTCGTGCTACTCATCCCTTACTTGTCTTCAAGTCTTCTTGGGTTTTTATAGCTAAATTAGCTATTTGCCCGTTATATATCTTTAGAGCATTAAATTGTCTTCAGATGATTTTTGTCAACTTTGATGGCTCTGTCAGACGAATTTGAATATTTGCTTCTAATGATCCTCCAACATCTTCTTTAAACATTGACATGATTTTTCCTTGTAACTTGTAGCCACCTTTCCTTGACTTTGTTTATTTGCTGATAGTGTGAACAATTGAATTGTTCCTAATTCATAAGTCAAGCTGCTCTAAAATATATCTTCTCTGTGATTCTTGATTGAGCATAATTAATGC
This sequence comes from Ipomoea trifida, assembly GCA_003576665.1. Lineage (NCBI taxonomy): Eukaryota > Viridiplantae > Streptophyta > Magnoliopsida > Solanales > Convolvulaceae > Ipomoea > Ipomoea trifida. Next base: position 2,741,882 of record CP025649.1, on the reverse strand, counting down.
CACCGAAAAGTACATTGACTTTTCCTATATTGATCTCAGCTCCAAGTAGCAAGAATATTTTAATTCACCTTCAAGAGTCATCCTCATGCCATATTAGGAAAAATAATATTTCCCCTTTTAGAATTCCTTCATGTTGGCAGTTGACCTACTTGAGAATAAATAGAAATAGACCACTCTATTTCTCTTCTTTGATCACGCCGTAGTAATCCTCTCCTTGGGAATAAATCAGTTGGCCTCCTTATTATAATGGATAACAGGTTGACCTTCTTTAAATAATATGAGTCAGCCTCAACTGTGACACCCCAACCTCACACAGGCTGAGATAGATAAAACTTAGCACAACAGCTGCCTATCTCAACCAACAAACCAAACATAGCGGAAGCGGATTTAAAACTTAAGGGCGTCATGCCACATCTAGGTATAAACACAACCTAGATGCACAGGCTAATCATAAAAACGAACTAAGCTGTCATAGATATAAACCAAGATAAAATCCTCAAGTCATAATCCACAAGTACCCAAATCACTAAACAAGAGTATATAATAATATCTCAAAGGCACACATGCCCAACAACTCAAAGTCTAAGCAAAGTAAACTAAGTCTACGCATCCTCAAATAGATAGCTCTAGCGCGCTCTCGCATAGACTACTCCATACCTGGAAAACACGCAAAGAACCATTAGCAAAAGAATGCTAAGCAACCACCATTCACACCCGCAAGGAGATATAGGTATACATAAGCTTATAAATAGGTTTACACACGCATATAGAATATAAACACCAACGAACTGTTCAATAGTTCAAACCGATACTCAACAATAATAAGCTGAACGAATCAATAACCAAGACTCAGTCAAACAATGCCAACAACAAAAGCATAATGCAATAGCGAACCATAAACGAGATACCAACTGAACAACAAACCAAAAGGAACCAACTAACCATAACCGAGGACCATAAGATATCAACCGAACAGCATAAAGAACTCACGAAACCAACCAAGAAAGAACCCCAACTCCAACCTCCAAACCAAGTCAACCCAACCACCAAACCAAGGCAAACCAACCACCAAACCATGTCAAACCACATAGTCAGAAGTCAGAAGTCATGAGTCAAAGTCAATCCCGGAAAACCGGTACACAGGGGTGATGAGCCCAATCACAGGGACCGAAGTCCAATCACAGGGGTAATCAACCCAATCACAGGGACCGAAGTCCAAAGTCAGAAGTCAATAGTCAATAGTAGCACGATCAAATCCAACCAACAACCACCACAACATCAACAAAACCACCGTCACAACCTCATACTCCAACATCAACTCAAAGCAACCGAACAAAGTGTTCATCTCAAATATGAACACAAACCAACTCCCAGATAATGAATCAAAGAATCAATAGATCAAGAATACCAAAAATGGAAACCAAAGACATGAATAAATACTCCAAAGACATGGTAAAATACCCAACAAAACAATCCAACAATAATCAGAAACAAAGGAGAAACAACAGACACAACAACAGAGAACTGCTCACTGGAAACAATTTCCCAGGAGTCATGCGGAACACACTAACGGAGCTCACTCTTCCGCCAGTCTCCTCCGCAAGAAGGAGACGGCCTCCCTCGGCGGACCACCCTCCTCCGCCTAAGCCTACCGTCGCCACCTTGCGGAGCACTTCAATGGATTACATTGTGCCGCCAGAGTGTTCCGCAAGGCCAACCCGATTCCCAGATTTCCAGAACCAACACAGACATGAACAACACCATTTCCAGAGAGTAATAATCAGACCCAATACACCAACATTTCATCCAATTTAGAGTCCAAAAATAGGGAAATCCATAACATCATTGATCATACAACACTAGGCAAAAGATCAAGATGAAAACCAACAAAATACATCCAAGAAATAGGCCAAATAACAAGAAATTTCAGGATTTCCAACACCAAGATCATCATATATAGAATAGGTGAATAAAATAGATTTTGATGGACATAGTGGTTACCTCAAAGAGCTTTTCCCTACTCCAACAAGCCTTTAGCTAGCTCACAAAGCCCCACCTTCACCTTGATCATCTTTTACCCAAAGAACCCCAAAAGAACACTTATAAGAATATGCAAAAAGACTATCTAAAACACAAAATGCAAGATAGATTCTAGGCTAGATGCACTTACCCACTCCTAGACAAGCATAAAAGAGCAATCTTGACTTGAAAACTTGTAGGAGAAATGAAGATCAATTTTAGGGAATTTTGAGAGGTAAGTGGCGTGTGGAATTTCTTGTAGGAGGAAGAAGGAGTGAAAATCTTTAGGGTAGTTTGATCTTCAAATTATATACTAAGAATACATACAATATTTAGGGTGTAAGACATTAAAGTGATGTGGGCTTAAATAGCTTATAATATAATGGGTGTAGGAAATAAATATAATCAAGACTAGTAAGTTGGGCTTAATGAATTCACCCCTTACAAATTAAATACAATAATTAGCCCATAAGATGTCTTAGAAACTATATATATATTATATAATATATGATCAAGAATGTGGGCTTGTAGGAATATTTAATTACAAAGGTTGTAAGGGTCCAAATTAAATAAAAATCCCTTACAAGAATAAATTCAATTAATTAGGCTCTTGATTAGAATAATTAAATTAGACTCAAGAATATATATATATACAAGTGTATATATATCAAATTGAAAGAATTAGCCCAATTGGAATTAATTAAATTGCCCAAGGAATTAATTAACGATCGGAAGGCTTGAAATGAATTTACGGGGTGTTACATCAACCTTTAAAATAATGCACACGGTTAGCCTTTTGATAGCGAGTCAACCTCTTCTCCTTTAGCACATGGTCAGCCTCTTCCATGTTAGCCTTATTGCATGGTCATCCTCTTCCTTTAATTGAGCATTGTCATCCTCATCACAATAACTCAAGGTCAGCCTCTCCCTTAATTAAGAGCAAGTCAACCTCTTCTCCATTTGAGTAGGCACGATCATCCTCATTTGTGGAGTTAGCCTCACTCTTCAATTTAAAGTGGCAAGTCATCCTTGTGTTGTAGTTAGCCTCTCTTGGCTCATTGTGAATGGTCATCCTTACCTCAAATAAATTAAGGTTAGCCACGCTACTTGATCTTCAAGAGGTCATCCTCAACTCCAAATATTTGTGAGAGAACCCATTCTAGTTGACTTCTTGATTTTGACCTTTAATTGCAACATCCTCATCTCGAATTAAATTAATTCTTCCAAAGAATTAATTCATGTAATTCGAACCAATGTTGTCACGTTCAGGGATGTTCATGAGACTTGACCAATCTTCAAATTCTTCCTCAATTTGTAAAGTGGAAGCAAACGATTTGCAAGTATAAATTAAAATTTATACTCTTGCAATTTCAACACAATTGACTAGGCTTGTACTCGGCGTAAATCTTATACTAGACTCAAAATAAAATTGGGGGTCTAATATTACATTTTTGGTTCATCAAAACAATTACAATATATTCCTAACACAAGATTAAGATTGAAATAGTATAGTGTATCCAACAAAATACCAGAACCACAAAAGGTCTTTTGTTGATACAAAGGAAAAACATTTGTTTCCAATCCTAAAATTAAAACCCAATATGTCTAACCTAGTTGCTAAAACAAGATTTCTAGAACATTCTAAAACAATCAGACAATTTTCAAGATTAAGGTAAAATCTTGTATCCAGCTTAATTATGTAAGTTCCAATACCTTCAATTCTAGTTTTCATCTTATTTCCCATAAAAAGAAACTTCTCATTTTCTCTTTGAGGTTAAAACCTTGCATAATGTTAGAAAACCTTGCATAATGTTAGAAACATGAGTTGTAGTAATAGTGTCTAACCACCAAGTATTAGAAGGTACCTCTATAAGATTGGATTCAAAGCATACTGAAACTGAATATATATACTTTTCTTTTCCATCCAAGCTTTCTTCTTCAGGGATTCAGCTTTCTTGTGCCCAGGTTTGGTACAGAAATAGCATTTTTGCACTTTCTGAACAACACCTTGCACCTTCATGGGATACTTGCCTTTCTTTTTTACTTTTAGATTGTTGCCATTACCACCGACATCAGAACCTCCATGAAAAGTCAAGTGAGCAACATGGGTTTTCGAACTTGAGACCTCCTTGGAACTCTTTCACAGAGTTCAACCATAAGGCCCTTAAGTCAATTGTAGATGTTAACCATATGCGTAATATGCTCATCAATGTACTTACTTATGTCATAGCTTTTGGTTGACAATTCCTTAATAAGAGTTGCCGCCATAGACATATCCACAATGTGTATTTTGGCGAAACTCTTGATCTCTGCCACGAATTCTCTTATATTTTCTGTTTTAGGCATGGAAGTTTGATACTCAGCGCAATGCTCATCTTAAGAAAGCCAAACAGCCACCGATTCGACCTCTCCCATGTCTCTCACAGCCTTTTATCAACTTTTGAGCTAGCGGCAACAGGTTCAACTGGCTTATCCTGAAGAAGAGCGGACTCGAGTCCATGCATGCCAGCATTAAACATTGACATACTCGATCCAATCATCATAATTATGCCGGTCTAACTTGATGCCTCCATCATTACTGTGTGGTACCTTTGTGTTCAATGCAAACATTTATCTCACATACCAATTGCTTTGAGTAACAAACATTTATTCAATGTTGCAAAAATCGCGCCTAGGCGCTAGGCGGCATCCGACCGCGGCGATTTCGTCAGAATCAGCCATTTTCGCGGCTGGGTGCCTAGCCGCCTAGGCTGGGCATTTTTTTATTTTAATAAAATTTTAGTAATTTTAAATTTTAAATATTTAAACTATTAATGTTATAATATATTAACTAATACTCTAATAGTCTAATAAGTAATAACTTAATAAAATAATAACTAAATTAAACTAGTAAGTAATACACTAATAATTAATAAATAATACTTCCTCTATCCCATTTTATCTGTCTTACTTTCCTTTTTTGTCCTTCCCAAAATATTGTCCACTTTCCAAAAATAAACATCATTGCATTTCTATTTTTCCAATTTTACCCTTAAAGTACAACTAGTCAACTACTCCGTATTCTGATGCATAATTAAAGCCAACAACTATCATCCACTCAACTATCTTTTTATCATTCTTATAGTGAAATGTAGATACGATGATTTTTATAAGAAACAAGTTTGTGTATTTTTTTTTTTTTGATTATTGGGTGTATAAAAAAGAATAGAAGTAATAGAATTTATGGAGTATTTTTTGAAGAAAGATGGTGAATTATTTGCAAATGAGATGAAGAAATGTACAGAGTAGTAAAGTCTTCAAATGAAGTGAAGAAAAAACGAAGAAATGTACTGTAGCAAATTATTCAAATTGGGACAAGGGCATAAATGAAAATGGAGTAAGCTTTCTTTAGTTGCCTTAAAATGCGTGTCAAACCAAAGTAAGACATATATTTCGAGACAAAGGGAGTAACTAATAACTTAATAAGTAATAACTAGTAAAAAAAAATTGTGCCCCTAGCGATTTTTTCAACATTGCATTTATTCAGACGATGTTTGATAGACTTTAAGTTTGCATTTAAATCCGCCTTTTGGTCAAATTTAAACACAATGTCAATTTACCAACATGCATCATTCTTACATACTTAAATAAGACTATTCATCAAGTTCAAATTTAATATATAGGTAATCTTTGGACATGCACTACATATTAACAAAACAAGAATCACAATCTCCCAAATTGTCATTAAAGACATGTCTGATCCACCTTTGGGTGACCGCTAGAACCATGTGTTAATGATTACAAATGTGTATCAATCCTTATTAGTGTCATTCAATGATGTAAAATACCATGTGTATGATAAACATTTGTAAACATAAATAATTATTTAGCTCATGGTTGCAGTCTTGCTTTTCTTACTTATATAAATAAATAAATTTAAATATAATAAAAAAATTAACAAGACCGACTCGCTCGAGTAAACTCGGCTAACTCTGCCTGAGTTGGGCGAGTTAACTCGGCCAAATTCGGCCGAGTCAGCCGCCAACTCGACCTAGTCGGCCAAGTTAGGCGCTAGGCGGCCAGCCACCTAGGCAGATGCCTAGAGATCAATTCGTCTCGGTCTAGGGGCGCCTAGCGCCTTGGCGGTGCCCAGGCGGCCTAGGCGGGGGATTTCGCAACCGCTTTGACGACTAACACACTCGCCTTGTGCTAATAATTCATTTATGTGAATAAACCTTAATTTATATATAGTTCTCTTATAACATATATAATACATTATTAATAGTGACAAACCATATACTATATAAATCATGCAATAACAAGTGATATGGAGAACCATATTAATCTGAATAAGGTACAAAATGTATATACATAACCATATAGATATCCAATCATCGTCTCGGTGTTGGTTTGTGCTTTGAGCACTACTTCTTCAAATTCAGTACCACGAGACGTTGAGGCTAGCTGAGTGTCAACGAAGGTTTTGGCTGAACTTAAGTCTTTGGTGACACATGCCTTCGTTTCATCAACTACTTTCTTTGTGCGACGGATTGCCTTCCTGATAGTTTTGAAATGACTTTTATTTTCCTTTGCCAAGATTTGAAGAATTGAAAGAATTGATGCGGTATCACTCATCGGCCTTGGATTGAAAGGAGGCATCCGTGTTTGATCAGTAGTAGACAACTCAAAGTCATTCTGGCTCACACCAGGAGGCGCATCCCTATTTTTACCTCTGGATGAGCTCGAACTCGTCCCTAGATTGATCTCTACTTCAAAAGTCAGATCAACCTGTGCTGCTGAAGTAGAGTTCAACTCGTCCTTAGTCCTTGATGCTGCATCCTCTCGAGGTGAGGGAAGAGTCTGGTTACCTAACACCACCATCTACAAGTCATTTCGGGAAACTTCAACATTTGGTGTAGGACTACGAGGTGTGTCATTGACTTCAACTAGTTTGCTCGGTTCTTCATCCTCTCGAGCTAGAGGAGTTGAGTCAACTACTCCTTCGTATACAACCACTTGTAATTGATCATTTGCCTCATCACCGAATCATTTGAGCTTGAGAATTCGGTGGAGTCATCGTCATTAGGTGTTACGTCTTCGGCCGGTGTGTTTTCTAGTCGATCAGTTGATGGTTCGGCCTATGGATTTGATGTCTCATCCTGATCACCAGAGAACTCAGTCTCAGCAATTGAAGTGACTTCCACTTCCTCAGTTTGAGCATTTGAATCTGCTCGGGTTGTGTTGTCATCTAATCCTTCAGTTTGATTAGCTGCATTACTTGTGCCCACCTTTGGGTTGCGATCAACAAACCCTTCTTGAAATCTAAAGATCATCTGGACCTTCTCAAAAAGTCTTCTATCAGACTTAGCAAGGTCAGTAGGAGCCGATTCGTCGTCGTCGACTACTCAAGCTTTGCCCTTCCTAGGATCTCTACCAACCATCTTGTCTTGGTAAACTCTATCAATTTCATCTGGACGAGTGGTTGCAAAGACGGATGAGGTGCCCATCTAGTTGAGCACCCATACCTCCTCATCCCACATGTATTCAATACCTTGGGCCACAACTGCAAGGCTGGAGATGCGCCATTTTTGCGAGTCAAGAACTCAACGAAGTTCGGCTTGAAGAGTTTCCTCTCTTGATTATGTAGCCAATGTTTCTTCTGGTAAAAGAGTAGCTTCAATCTATTCTTCCTGAGCAAGTTGATGTGCCATCTCGGCGTTAGCATCAAATTGTCTTGATTGGATGTCTTCGTTCATTGGTGACGCTTCTGCTTCCTCGCCGGTTTTTGTGGGAGGTTTGGAGATTCAATGCCAGTTTGGATTCCACGAGATTCCATGTTTTCTCTAACTGGTGTACTCCTTTCCTAAATTAGAGGTGTGATGGTCTAATCAACTTTGATGGTAGGCTCGGTCCTACTAACCTCTCAAGCCACATCCATTGAAGCTTCTTCCCCCTAAGCTGATACTTCAGGAGTCGTCGTCCAGCCAGAACTCTCATTATTTAACTCTTCGGCCCTTGGGATTAGGGTTGGAGTTGGAACAGAAGTTGGAGTTGGAACTGGGATTGGATTGGGAATGATTTTCACAGGACCCACGAATGAAGGTGTAATCCTCTTCTTCTACGGTGGTTCAGGTCCTTGTTCTTTGACAAGATGCTGGTATGGGGTGAGTGGGATGTATAGGTGGTGTGGAAGTGGTAAAACGAAGAGTCATAAACTCCCCGAGTGTCGTGTCTCTCGCGGATGGCAAATTGGAGAATATACGGATTTCCTATCTTGAGTTGTTTGGATAATACTAAGGTCACGCATGTAGAGGTTGTTAAATTGAAGTAGTTAAGGTGCAAAGGTTGATAAGATTGAAGGTAAGTAAAGGTAAATAAAAGCGGATGGGGGCTAGAATATCGTGGGGATTGGTTTGGAGCATGTGGTAGAGGATTGATTTCCATTGAGTTATGGTTGAAGGAGCTTGGAACATTGTCCTGAGTGGCGTCACACTCAAGCTCCCAATCCTCAGTCGTTTGGGGAATTTTATCAAACACTTTGTCTACAAGTTCCCTCCGAATCTCATCTTCTCAGATTGAGAGCGAGAGATGTGGGTAGTGGGCTACATCTCTTTGCGATACCTCGCCAAAAAGATGATCCTAGGCTCTTGAAGAGATCGGGGCCCTCGATCTAACAAGATCAGACCAAACATACAAACAATTTCAACATTCCCCAAAGAAATCAAACTCATTCATCAAATTAGATCATAAATACCAAATCTCCATTCAATCTAGCCCCTATCCTAGGAATTAGCCTCTCATAGGCTTTAACAACATCAAATCATTAAAATAGAAAAACATATCTACAAGATCAAAAATAAAAAGCAAATAACTTTAAGGAAAAAGGAAAAGCAAGAGAAATCCAAAGAGAAAACAAGTCTTGATCAAAGAGATTACCCAAGAGATCTAAAAGCTATGGAGATCTAAGTTCTCTTCTCCAAGGAGCTCCTCCTTCTTCTCCTAATCCTATCTAACCCTAACCTAAAATGAGAAGTAAAAAATGGACAAAAGACCCCCTTCCTCCTAGCTGAAATGTCCCTTAAATACTAAAACATCGTGCAGGATTCTGGTGCTGTCCCACGCCTGCTCACACGCCTGTGGCTGGCGTGGATGGTTACTTGAATATTTCCACGCCAGCTCACACGCGTCACGTGTGGTGAGGCTCGTGGGCGTGGTTCCTTTGTTTTCGATTCCTTTTGTTGTTTCCGATTTGGTCTTCGCGTCTTTCCATGTGGGTCGATTCTTTCTTCTCAATGGTTTATGCACTCTTTCGGTTGATTTCAGCCTTCATTCCTGTGGGAATTCTTCAAAACACTCCCTACAGAACTCATTTGCAATTTGTTAGTAAAATAACATGTAAACACGTAATTGCATTCTCTAAGACTCTGTTTTGGCAAGAAAACAACTTAGTAATTCCTAGATAATTAGGTACTTTTGGCGTCTATCAAAGTTTCCACACTTTAGATTGCTCGTCCACGAGCAAATTATGCATTCAAAACCTTCTCATTTAGATGCCAAAAGTATCTAAGGCAAAAATATGCTCAATGATAATCATTTATTCAAAACACAATCTACTAGGAGATATGAAATCCTTCACAATATCTTCAAGGAATGATAAAAATGTGCCATACACTGCTATGAATATTCAAACAAAGCAAAACCCCTGTCGGTCACAAGTTGGACAGTTAAGAAGTTTTCACAATATCAAGCATGCAGTCCAAAATTTTCATTCACCTCTCATTGTGCAAAGGCCTTAAGCTGATCCCCCTAGTGGGAACGATATACAAAACCTAATCAAGCGGCCTCCCTTATCGCCAAAGCCCAACGTAAAAGTAAGTGAAAATAGATCCATGGGCCTTTCTCCGCCAGTGGCTTGGGCGGTGACTCATTTTTCTCACTTCATAGGGTAACGTCATCAAGCGACCCGACTTCACATGGAGCTCAATACTTTTTCGAAGACAGTGCAATGTGTGCTTGAACCCTAGCGAAGCGGCTTCCCTCATCTCAATTTTCTCATCTCCTAGGACCATTTTATTGTGAAAAACCAACTCCAGATATAGCATTTGTGTATTTTGAAGACCATGGTTGCTCACTACCTAGCGAGATGGCTTTTGCTCGTATCTTATCTCGGGGATTGGCCTTTTTGCCTTTTCTACTCTTTTCTCCGAATTAACAACCCCTCATGCATTTTATTCTTGGGAGAAGGGAAATTTCACTCTATGTTTACAGAAAGCTCTCCTTTTGCCCCATGTTCTATTCTATGATTATTCAATTCCAGGCTTCGCTTAATCTTATCTTTCTAAAATTAGGGGTTGCACACTCCCACTTCGAGAGATCCTTAACCAAGGTCTTTGCAAAATAAGAGGTGAATACCACACAAGCATACAAATTTTCAAATTTTTAAGGTCAGAAAAGGGGTACTTCCGAGGTTATTCAAAGAGGAAACTTTTTTGGCACAGATTTAACATTCTCCAAAGATAGAATGAATAATAACACATACTTGTGGCTTGATTATCTTTCAAACAAATGAGATAGAGCTTTGTGTAAGGAAAAATTTTCATTTCAAGCACAGCTCTTTCCACACTTTAGATCCAACATCGTCCTCGATATTGACTTATAATATAAAGAAGTAAAGAAACAACAAAACATGCATTTTTCCACACTTTAAAATGAAAACACGAGGTCCACATAATAAGTAGACAAGGGATAAGAGGTAAAGGACCTAGTACGCATCCCATGTCATGTTGCTCATAATGCTTGGATGGATGATTCTCATGTTCTTGCAACGAGATCTGCATGGAAATATAGAATCTACAAAAATAGAGAATTTCAACTTAGGAGGGTTATTTGATAAAATGCGATAAAGATAATAACAAAGCAAAGTAGATATCGGGTTGCCTCCCGATCAGCGCTACGTTTAACGTCTTTAGCGCGACGACAATGTTATGAAGATTGTGTTACTCATCCTCCCAGGGCACTAGCCTGCAACACTGGACTATTCCTTGCGCATTTTCCGTTCCATAGTATTTCTTGACTTGGTGGCCGTTTACTTTAAAAATTCCTTTCTCGGGATGCATGATCTCTAAAGTTCCATAAGGAAAAACCTTTGTGACAATATACGGCCCCGTCCATCTCGATTTATGCTTTCCAGGAAACAGTCGCAGTCTGGAATTGAATAACAACACTTTATCGCCTTCAGTGAATTCTTTGTTCTTCCTGATATGCATGTCGTGGTAAAACTTGGATCGCTCCTTGTAAGATCTGGATGTCTCATAGGCAAGCAGACGCCATTCTTCCAATTCATTCAGTTGAAACATTCGCTCCTGTCCTGCTATGAATAGATCTTCATTCAGTTTCTTAATGGCCCAATACGCCTTATGCTGGATTTCAACTGGAAGGTGACATGCTTTGCCATATACCAATCTGTATAGAGTAGTTCCTATCGGCGTTTTATAAGCAGTTTGGAAAGCCCATAGTGCGTCACTAAGCTTGTCAACCCAATCTTTCCTATGCCGAGCCACTGTCTTTTCCAATATGACCTTGATATCTCTATTTGTAATCTCAACCTGTCCGGTGGTCTGAGGATGATACGGAACTCCTCCCCGATGTTGTATGCCTTGCTTTAGAAGTAATCTCCGCATGGGCACATTCCGGAAGTGTGTTCCCCTATCGCTAATGACAATCCGTGGCACTCCAAATCTTGTGAACAATTTCTTTAGAAATCTTGTCACGCTCCTTGCATCATTTTTCGAAGTGCTTCTACTTCAACCCACTTTGATACGTAATCCACAACTATAAGGATATATTTGAAACCTTTGGAATTCGGAAATGGTCCTACAAAGTCTAATCCCCATATGTAAAAAATCTCACATGCCAGTATGTAATTCTGTGGCATCTCATCTTTCCCAGTGATATTCCCAGTCCGTTGACATCTGTGACAATTTCTTACGCAAATTTGAGCGTCCCTAAATATTGAGGGCCAATAGAATCATGCTTCAAGTACTCTTCTTGCAGTCCTATTTGCCGAGTGATGGCCCATTCGATGGCACTCTCCCAGAATTTCATGTCCTTTAGCCTCCGGAAAATACTCGTTCACATCTCCAATCATATCCGGTCCACTATCATTCTCCAGCCTTGATAAGTGATCTGCTGCACTGTTCTCAACTCCCTTACGGTCCACGATAGTCACGTCGAACTCTTGCAATAGCAAGATCTATCTGATCAGTCTTGGTTTTGCTTCAGGCTTAGACATAAGAAATCTGATAGCTGCGTGATCAGTGTGAATAACGACTTTTGACATTAAGAGATATGATCTAAACTTATCTAATGCAAACACGATTGCAAATAGTTCTTTCTCGGTCGTGGTGTAGGCTTGCTGTGGCTTCGTCAACATTCAACTAGCGTAGGCAATAGGCTGAAAACTTTTTTTTTCATTTTTCTGCCCGAGCACAACTCCAACAGCGACATTGCTCGCGTCGCACATTGAGTCAAAGGGTTGATCCAATTTAGGTCCTACAAGAATTGGAGTATGTACCATGGCATCCTTTAAATTCTGGAATGCATTCATGGCGTCCTCATTTAGTTTAAATATAGCATCCTTCTCCAATAATCTAGTCAGTGGTCTCGCAATCTTTGAAAAGTCCTTTATAAATCTTCTGTAAAACCCCACATGTCCTAGAAAACTTCTTAACGAGGTCACATTGTGTGGCGGGGGCAAGGTTTCTATGATTGCGGTGTTTGCTCTATCGACTTCGATCCCCTTTTTTGAAATTTTATGCCCTAGCACGATCCCTTCTTTAACCATGTAGTAGCACTTCTCCCATGACAGTGCTAGGTTCATCTTCTGGCATCGTTACAGAACCTTTTCCAAATTTCCAAGGCATTCTTCGAAAGTTTCTCCAAAAATTGTGAAATCATCAATGAATACCTCCATAAAATCACCGATGAAGTCCTAAAAAATAGCTAACATACATCGCATGAAGGTTGCAGGGGCGTTACAGAGACCGAATGGCATCCTCCTGTAAGCGAATGTTCCAAATGGGCAAGTGAATGTTGTCTTCTCCTGATCTTCCAAAGCTACTGGGATCTGAAAGTATCCGCTCATTCCGTCCAAGAAACAGTATTAGCCGTATCCGCTTACTTTCTCGATCATCTGATCTATGAAGGGTAAAGGAAAGTGGTCCTTGCGAGTAGCTTCGTTGAGCTTCCTGTAATCAATACAGACTTTCCATCCAGTTATCTTTCTCGTGGGAATAAACTCCTTGTTATCATTTTTAGTGACTGTGATTCCACCTTTCTTAGGCACTACATGAGTCGGGCTGACCCATGTGTTATCCGAAATAGGGTAAATCATTCCGACATCCATAAGTTTGATCACCTCGTTTTTCATGACTTCGATTGTGTTCGGGTTAAGTCGACGCTGTGGTTGTGCTACAGGTTTGGATCCTTCTTCCAATAGAATCTTATGTGTGCAAATGGACGGATTAGTTCTATTTAAGTCGGTCATCCTCCAACCTATAGCTTCTTTGTTTTTTTTTTTCATAACTACTATCAGTTGCTCTTTTTGTATAGTTGAAAGATCTGTAGCAATGACAACTGGCAATTCCTTCCCTGTTCCTAAGTAAGCATATTCAAGGTGTTCAGGCAAAGGTTTCAACTCTCCTTCCTGTATTATCTCACTGTCCTCCTTTCTTTTCTCATTTTCGTCATCAAATTCCCCTCTAAATTCATCAGATTCATCCCCGTCATTTCCAACCGTTTCCTCCGAGACTTCACCAACAGAGTTTATATTCTCAACAAATTCAGAAACACAATCATTATCAAGCAAATGAAAACGATCAACCTCTCGGTGTAAAGCAATATGTAAAGAGTTAAGTTCATGCTCAAAAGTATTTTCATTACAATTCTTAGCACCTATGGGACATTCCCAATTAAAATCATGCCTCTTGGCTTTGGGCACTTCACACAGATAATCAATTTCATCATGCACGTAGTCGACGAAAAAGCATTCATCCCCATCCAGAGGGTATTTCATAATTTTTGTTACGTCGAAGCTGGAGGACTCGTCTCCTACACGAATAACGAGTTTGCCTTCTCCCACATCTATTAAAGCTTTAGCGGTCGCCAAGAAAGGTCTGCCCAAGATGAGACGAATCTCCACATCTGGGTCTATATCTAAAATCACAAAGTCCACTGGAAAAATGAATTTATCGACTCGGACCAAGACATCTTCCACTATACCCCTGGGGTATTTGGTGGATCGGTCAGCTAACTGAATACACATGCGAGTAGGCTTAAGAGTCCCTAAATTCAATTTCTTATATAACGCAAAAGGCATCAGATTTATGCTAGCCCCTAAGTCAGCTAAAGCCCTATTGAAAGTGGTTCCCCCTATATTACATGGTATAGTGAAACTGCCCGGATCTTTCAACTTTCGGGGCACGTTCTTATGTAATATAGCAGAACACTCTTCTCCTAGCACGACAGTAGCAGTTTCAGCTAACTTCTTTTTGTTAGACAAAAGGTCCTTAAGGAATTTGGCATACCTCGGCATTTCTCCCAAGGCATCGATGAATGGCATATCGATGTGCAGTTGGCGCAGCATTTGTAAGAATTTATCATATTTGGCGTTATCGATGTCAGTGCGAAATCTTTGAGGAAATGGAAGTTTTGCTTTCGACATAGGTGGTGGCTCTTGCACAATTTCTTTTCCTTTTCGAGAAGGTTGTGGTTGCGGCTCTTCACTTCTGAATTCTTTTTCTAGTGCTCGTTCAGGTTGTCTTGCGTTGAGAGTTTCATCGTCGTCCATCCTTGGTTCTTCTACGGGAACAGATTGCGGTGGTGGTGGAACGACTTCTGGAAGTGCTCTTCCACTCCGTAGGGTGACAACGTTCACGTCTGTCTCTCCTTGATCTTGTATCATTTCCATGATTTTTGCTAGAGTGCTTTCAACAGTCTTTAGTGGTGAGAGGGTCTTGTGACGAAGTTCTTGAATTTCTCCCAGCATTTCTTTGGTGATGGTTTCTTTGAGTTTAGCATTCTCCTCCCTCGTTTATCGTATGAAGTCATTCAAACGTTGTTCAAGAGTGGGTTGGTCATTTTTAGGTGAGAGAGGTTGGTCTGGGGAGGTAGAAGAATAAGCGCACATTTATGCTCTGTCCATGTCTTCACCACGCGTGTGACTCGGCGTGGAATCATTGTAGAGAGCTCCCACGCCGGCACACACGCGTGTTGATCTCGTGGTTGTATCACTGCTCGCAAAATTTTCAGAATTTGGATAGTTTGGCTCATCAAAATGCGTTGAAGGGTAATATGGAGGTATCTCGTGAGTAGAATATCTCTGGGGTTGAAAATGCTGTGTTACGTAAGCTTGTTCATGATAATAAATAGGTGGTGGAGGTATAGGATATGGAAAAGTAGGTGGGTAAGGGTAAGGGTAGTTATGATAGTATTGAGGTGGTGGATATGGTGATTGGGGTAGTGAAGGGTAGTAAGGATTCCTTCCATATGGCATAGAACTAGGATAGGCTCGATCATTAGGTGGAGGTGGATCCAAAATTGCGTCAAAGAAGTCCTGCAAACAAGTTTCAAACAAAGAATCGGAGTACAAGAGGTAACTCCTTTCACATATTAGTTCAAATAGTGTATGGTTGGGTGCGAAAATGGAGATAGCAACAAAACAAAACAAAAGAGAACAAAATAAACAAGTTATCCAAATGATTCAAGATAGTAAAACTTTAAATTCACCATTTGCCATCCCGGCAACGGCGCCATTTTGACAAGATGCTGGTACGGGGTTAGTGGGATGTATAGGTGGTGTGGAAGTGGTAAAACGAAGAGTCATAAACTCCCCGAGTGTCGTGTCTCTCGCAGATGGCAAATTGGATAATATACGGATTTCCTATCTTGAGTTGTTTGGATAATACTAAGGTCACGCATGTAGAGGTTGTTGGATTGAAGTAGTAAAGGTGCAAAGGTTGATAAGATTGAAGGTAACTAATGGAAAATAAAAGCGGATGGGGGCTAGAATATCGTGGGGATTGGTTTGGAGCATGTGGTAGAGGATTGATTTCCATTGAGTTATGGTTGAAGGAGCTTGGAACATTGTCCTGAGTGGCGTCACACTCAAGCTCCCAATCCTCAGTCGGTTGGGGAATTATATCAAACACTTTGTCTACAAGTTCCCTCCGGATCTCATCTTCTCAGATTGAGAGCGGGGGATGTGGGTAGTGGGCTACATCTCTTTGCGATACCTCGCCAAAAAGATGATCCTAGGCTTTTGAAGAGATCGGGGCCCTCGATCTAACAAGATCAGACCAAACATACACACAATTTTGACATTCCCCAAAGAAATCAAACTCATTCATCAAATTAGATCATAAATACCAAATCTCCATTCAATCTAGCCCCTTATCCTAGGAATTAGCCTCTCATAGGCTTTAACAACATCAAATCATTAAAATAGAAAAGCATATCTACAAGATCCAAAATAAAAAGCAAATAACTTTAAGGAAAAAGGAAAAGCAAGAGAAATCCAAAGAGAAAACAAGTCTTGATCAAAGAGATTACCCAAGAGATCTCAAAGCTATGGAGATCTAAGTTCTCTTCTCCAAGGAGCTCCTCCTTCTTCTCCTAATCCTATCTAACCCTAACCTAAAATGAGAAGTGAAAAATGGACAAAAGACCCCCTTCCCCCTAGCTGAAATGTCCCTTAAATACTAAAACATCGCGCAGGATTCTGGTGTCGTCCCACGCCTGCTCACACGCGTGTGGCTGGCGTGGATGGTTACTGGAATATTTCCACGCCAGCTCACACGCGTGGTGAGGCTCGTGGGCGTGGTTCCTTTGTTTTCAATTCCTTTTGTTGTTTCCGGTTTGGTCTTCGCGTGCTCCCATGTGGGTCGATTCTTTCTTCTCAATGGTTTATGCAATCTTTCGGTTGATTTCAGCCTTCATTCCTGTGGGAATTCTTCAAAAGACTCCACACAGAACTCATTTGCAATTTGTTAGTAAAATAACATGTAAACACGTAATTGCATTCTCTAAGACTCTGTTTTGGCAAGAAATCAACTTAATAAGTCCTAGATAATTAGGTACTTTTGGCGTCTATCATTCTCCTTGTTGGCTCATGGTGGAGTTAGGTTTCTTACGCTTTTATGCTCTAGAAGTCAACCTTGTAAGGGGAGCATGATCAAAATCATCTTCACTATCATTAGGTTGGATCGGGTCCATCCTCGGAATGTCATAAGTTGGTTGGGCAACTGGAACTACAACGGTTGGAATTTCATCAATAGTCTTCTCAGTTGGATCATCAGCACGAATGGTGGCTAGAACATCAGCTGGTTCTACAGTTGGTACTTGAACAACTAGGGGTCACTACAAAAAAACGCGAAAATAATGACAGATTTAGTGATGGACTTGTTCCGTTGCTAAACTGGCGACTGACTAGCGACAAACTTCAGTTTTTTTGTTAATTGGATATGTAGCGACAGATTAGCGTCGGAAAGATAGTTCTGATGATTCATCTGATTCCTCTAGCTCGAGTGACTCTGATGGTAACAATGATGCTGATCAAGGTGCCACCTCGAGTCATCCTAAAGCTGAGGACGAGGAAAGACAAATTGATGACAAGCAAATGAACAACCCTGACCATGATGATGTTGCTGATCATGGTACATCGAATCCTACACCAGATGAGGATGAGACAAGAAGAGTTGAAATGCAAAGAGACGATGATGTTATGCTTAGCATACCCTAAGAAGAGAATGTAGTTACTAAGGGAAGTCAGAGTTCAGCCCGAGACGGAGACTTGGAAGCATCTTGTGGTGCGAATCACGACGACTTAACCCCGAGGCTTGATGAAAATATGATAATTTCTTCTGAGAATCTTGTTGATGTTGATCTCCGGATGAGTTCGGGCTCTACTCGAGATGAAAACCTAGAAGCATCTCATAGTGCAAGCCATGAGGACTCGTACCCGAGGATTGTACTGAGCGACACTAAC
Organism: Ipomoea trifida; assembly: GCA_003576665.1. Classification (NCBI taxonomy): domain Eukaryota; kingdom Viridiplantae; phylum Streptophyta; class Magnoliopsida; order Solanales; family Convolvulaceae; genus Ipomoea; species Ipomoea trifida. The sequence continues at coordinate 2,723,842 of CP025649.1, read as the reverse complement.
TTGGTTGACGTTGATGTTCAAGATGATCAAATCTTAGTCCGAGGGGAAACCATGGAAGTACCTCGTGGTGATAGCAATAACGGTCGTGTTCCTGACTCTCAATCAACCGAGGTATTAAGTGGCTCTATCCCTGCTTTCTCATCCCTTATGTCTGCTATACAGGAATTGGTGCAGACTCAATCCAGTCAATTCCAATCTCTCAACGAGTCTATTTCCAAGGTTAAGAAAGATTTAAAGAAGTAGAAGAAGTGTAGCTAAAAATCCCCTGTGATAGCATCAACCGGACTAGAAGAGAAGATCAATAAGACTGAAGTTGAGAACTCGACATCTTTTGCATCCCTGTGAGACAGCTTATCTGAAGTTAAGCGAGTCCAACAAGACCTGATACTCAAACACGCCTTCATAAAAGAGAGACTTGATATGTCTTGTGTCAAGTTGGACTTGATCACTAAAATACCAACCGAACAGGTACTTATGTTCTTGAAAATCAGTGGTCCATAAAAGAGCTTCAAGTGGTTATTAATCGTCTGAGTAACAAGATCGACGAGTTGGCGAACACTAATGATGCCAACAAAGGGGAAAAGAGAGCTTGTAAAGAACAAAGTCAAGGCCGAGGAGACAGAGACAGAAGAGACCGAGATAATCATGATGGTCGAAGAAGTGATGGAAGGAACAAAACTGATAGAAACATTCCAAGAGAGACATTTTTAGCTCTACAAGATGAGAAAAAACAAGAACAGTTGAAGGAGATATAATTGACTACACTCCGTATGAAGAAGGAAGTGGTAAAAGGGTTGAAGGCTACAACATACCTCCATTCTGGAAAAACAACTTTTTCAAAAATAGGGCTCAATATCAAAGATCTCAAAATGAACGTATTTTTGAGAAAATGAAAGAAGATGAAAGAATTCTTAAAATTCAAAACGATGGCCAAAAGCAGTTTGAGGAGATGAAGAAGAGAATTGAAGATGTAGAAAGAGTTGGAAAGCATGAACATGACACTCTAAAGATTCAAGCCATAAATCAAATAATGGGTGCAACAGGCCAAAGCTTCTATGATGGAATGACAACACCCAAACTATTATGTTGGTGGAATAGACGGATTATTGAAGGCAAGAATCTTAGCCAAGCCAGTCAGAACTATCTCTTGCTTCGTTTAAGGAGCAAATATGCTGACATGATCGAGAACATAAATGTGTTCGAAGCCAGAAAGACCATAAACGACATGCTTGATAAAAATGATGCTGATGAGAGTGAAAGACTTGAAGGAATAAGAAAATGATGCACGAAGACTAAAAAAGCCGAAGAGAAGAAATGATCTTCAAAGTTTTATCCTGCTTTATATCTTATGTAATGGAATTACTTTTGTGACACCCCAACCTCACATAGGCTGAGATAGCTAAAAACTTAACATAAAAGCTGCCAATCTCAACCAACAAACTAAACATAGCGGAAGCAATTTAAACTTAAGGGCGTC
>CP025649.1:2618843-2721426 GCA_003576665.1 Ipomoea trifida | reverse complement strand
TCTGATTAGACTTTGTTTTTATGGCCTGTGAGCCTTGAGATCTTATGATACTCTGTTCAGTACTTTGAGTATTTCCTTTGGATTTTATGGATTATGTGGAGGATTTGTTTCGAGTTTTTATGATATGACAGTTTAGTTCGTTTCTTGTTTAGCCTGAGCATCTAGGCTATGTTTATACCTAGGTGTGGCATGACGCCCTTAAGTTTAAATTGCTTCCGCTATGTTTGGTTTGTTGGTTGAGATTGGCAGCTTTTATGTTGAGTTTTTAGCTATCTCAGCCTGTGTGAGGTTGGGGTGTCACACAATCATTCTCACGAGCACCCAAGGCATAAAGGCTCTAAGGACATTCTCTGGAATATTGTCTTGTCTTTTTGTGTAAGACAAAAGACAAATTGTCTTCACACTGAAGTAGACAAATGGCTAGAAATTACTGACATTCATATGGGTCAACTATTAACCAACGGATATTGCACACTGGAAATAGGCTTTGAATTTTGATTTCCCTCCAACGGAATCAAATTCACGCCTACAAATACTCATGCTTCATTCCATTCGAAGCTGCTGGTTCATATATGCAATAGGCTATCATAAGCTTTCAAAAAGTGTGCAAATATTCGAAAAATCTCAAACTCTCAATACAGACTTTAACGGGGTGTTTGGTTCACGGAATAGGCAGGGAATGGCATAGCATTCCCAGTAATAGCCTATTCCGTTGTTTGGTTCGCATTTGTATTCCCAGGAACAATGTTCCTGGGAATGAGCTATTACCCTTGCAAGGGTAATAGCTATTACCAGGGCCCCCTCCCTGGTATTAGGCTATTCCTGGGTTCTCAGGAATAGTTTTTATATTTTACTTCCCATTTTGCCCTTGTTTAACCTAAAAACTTTATGCTATCTTTCTCTCTGTCTTCTCATCTCTTTCGTCGAATCATGAAATGGGTGACAGGGATGGAGTCGTCTAATCTTTGCGATCAGCCTCAGATGGTCCGATCATCGATCGGTCACCAGCGTCCGGCGACTTCCCGTCGTTTTAGATTGTTCCGTCGTAGTCTGTGGATGTCGTTGGTAGTGGAGGCTTTGGCTTCGCAAATAGAGACTATGATCTCATCATAAACTTTATGCTCAGACTGGTGCTGGCCAACCAGCCGGAGGATCTTCGCAAGTCGCAACCTTCTGATGGCCTGGGGAGTTCGATTGTCCAGTGGTGGCGGCGGGTGGCTTTAGATTTTAGAATGGTGTTTTGGGTTAAGAACCTAATTTTAGTTTATCAGGTGCTTCTCTTGCACTAGGAAAGTACTCACAACGTAACTCTTCCACTTTTTATAATAATAATAATAATAATAATAATAATAATAATAATAATAATAATAGTAATAATAATAATAATAATGATAAAATAATAATAATAATAATAATAGTAATATTATTATTATTATCATTATTATTATTATTATTATTATTATTATTATTATTATTATTATTATTATTATTATTATTATTATATTATATTTTGTAAAGGGTATTTATGTCTTTTAAACATATATTTCATTTCTATTCCTTCAACCAACCAAACACTAGAATAGCATTCCTAAATTCTATTCCTTTCATGAACCAAAAAATGGAATACAAATTCTATTACATTCCATGTCTATTCCATTCTCAAGGAATAACATTTCTATTCCCTTAAAATTCATTCTGTGAACCAAACATGCTGTAAGAGAAATCTTGTGCTACTCAAGTGTTGATTCAAGAAGCTCAAGCCAAGATTTCCATGTTGGAGAAAAGTTCAACCTTTCAACCAACCTCTACTTAGGAGAAGTAGAAAGAGGCGGAGTAAACTTGGAGAAGTTGAAAAGCCTACAAAAGCGTGGCTGTGTAGCTTTGTGATCAAATGAGCCGTTTTGGGAAGACATTGTACTATCAAAGGAGATAATAGTGCAAACCTTCACAAGTTGTGAAAAAGAGTGGAGTAGGCTTCGTTAACAGCTGAACCACTATAAAACCCCCTCTCTCTCTCTCCCTTCCTTTACTTACTATTTTATCCATTGCATTGCATACTCACGAACTAAGCCACATTTTCCTAACAAACAAAATAGTGCAAAGTGATACTAAAAGTCGATAACATCTTTATTTCCATTGCGTTTATCTTTGGTCAAGTTCTAACTCTTCCAAAGGGTTTCTACTTGTAAAAATTTTCATAATCTAGTGAGTCTATTCAACCCCCCCCCCCCTTCCAAACTCACTCCACTACCCATCGGGACTAACAGGGGTCAAGATGTTGAACCCGAAATAGAAGAATTCTCTATTCGTCTACCAAGTCAAGTCTACTTACCCGAGCATGTATCAGTTGAGACAACCGAGACAGTGGGACCCGAGGTGTATGAAATACACCTACACCAAATATTCATGTAGTTGACGAAGGAGCTCTACCTATGACTCTTCAACCAAATCTACGGTGGTTAAGGAACCATCCCCACGAACAAGTAATTGGAGATGTAAGAGACAGTGGTAGGACTCGAGCATCAATTCGGGAATGCATGATGGCATGTTTTCTTTCACAGATTGAGCCAAAAATTGTGGAAGAAGCCTTAAATGATCTAGATTGGGTCATAGCCATGCAAGAAGAGCTCCATCAATTCGAAAGGAATGAAGTATGAGAGCTAGTTCCAAGACCTACTCACCAAAATGTCATTGGGACAAAATGGGTCTTTAGGAACAAAATGAATGAAGAAGGAGTCATTGTTAAGACCAAGGCTCGACTTGTTGCAAAAAGGTTATTGTCAAGAAGAAAATCCCAACCTACATGAAGTGTACATGTGAGTTTTAGGGTGAGTGAATGTGGAATGGAATGTGGTAAAACGAAGAGTCAAGACTCCCCGAGTGTCAGTCTCTCAAGGAAGACAGTATGGAGTCGAGTATCGTGTTGGCATTTAGGATGTTGAAGGACAAGAGTTACGAGAATAACCAAAACTCAAAGAACATTTATGCAAGAGTTCTAGACTTAAATAAAATAGGTTTAAGATGAAGGGAAACGAAGATTGGGGCTCGTGGCTAGCGTATATGGTTGACTCTACTACGGGTTTGTAAACAACATGATTTGGATTCGACTAGGGAGTTCACGGCACATCACCGAGTGGCGTCACACTCGGACTCCCACATCCTCAGTCGGTTGGGGCATTTCATCGAACACCTTGTCTACCACTCCTCCCGGACCTCCAATTCCTCTCGGACTAAGGGCGGGGATGTGGATGAGTTAGACTCGTGAGAGGCCGCTATCGCACACACACTCACTTTCATAGGGTTTGCTACCTAATGTGGCCACACTTAGGCACAAAGCATATCAAATATCAACCACACAAGCATTTGAATCTAAACACATCAAGCTAACGATTTTAAGGAAATTTCTTCAACAAATCAACCACATAACTAGTTTCGGGGCCACCAATCCCCTATCTACTCTAAGCAAACATCAAGAAAATAACAAGAGAAAGCAATAGAAGATCTAGAAGCAATAAAAATGAAATCAGACTAGATAATGTAAAGAAGAGTTACCATCCATAGCTAATGGATCCTATTACATTGTTGCCTTCAATCTTCTAGCTTTCTATCTTGGTTTCTTCAATCTAATCTAAGGAAAAATGGAGTTTCACCCAAGAGGGGAGAAAACAAAGAGAACTTCAGATCTAAAAACTTGGGCTCCTCTAAATATTCAGGAGAAGGGTTTAAATAGTCATCAAGAAGTCAAAAATCCCGAAATAGCCCTTGATGGCCTGGTCACGCCACCTTCACGCGTGAAGGGGGCGTGGACACGTACTGGAAATGGTCCACGCCTCCTTCACGCGTGATGCCTGCGTGAACGGATCCTGCCCGGCTGCTTCATCGCTTGTTGCTTCGTTTCGGCCTCGGATCCCTTTTCATTTTGCGGAATTGACTTCAAAACTTGCTCTAAAGTTGAGTTAGAGAATTTTGATCACATCTGAGTCTTAATGCGTGAAATTTTTATAAATGAGTGGCAAAACTTCATAATTCTATCCTATAAATGACCCTAAATTCGACTATTCTTGGCGCTTATCAAGGTTTCCACACTTAAACCTTGCTTGTCCTCAAGCAAGCATACTATCTAAACTCTAATCACTTAAGTGCTAAGAATAGTTACGTACTCTTATCGGTTGATCAATCAGGTGATGTGTGGGTGTTTAGAGCAGAGTGGGTGAAATTCCCTACACTATCTATCAAGACTACTAAGCTTATGCCAACCAAACGTGAGAAATATGCTAAGGAAGTGAAAGTCTCATAAGATAAATTTTATAACAAGAAAAATCGCATTCACACCTTTCAAGCATGCAACAATAAGGGTTCACCTTTCATTTTGTAGGGGCCCAAAAGCCGATCCCACTAGTGGGAACGGTGTGCACACTCTAGTCAAATGCCCAACCATACGCCAAAGCCCCTTTACAAAAATAAATTAGGGTAGGGACATGGACCGCTCATCGCCATGGCTTGGGCGATCACTCTTTTTTTCTCAACCCCCTCGGCTATTCTCTCGGACAACCCGACTTCACATGGATCTCCATGTTTTTTCGAAGACAGTGCAATGGGTGCCCGAGTCCAAGCAGGGCGGCTCACCTCCTCTCAATTTTCTCATCTCCCAGGATCTCTTTGGGACAACTGACTTCACGTAGAGCTCTACGCTTGTTTGAACACGGTGCAATGGTTGCCCATATCTTAGCGAGATGGCTAACCTCGTATCTTATCTCTAGGAGTGGCCATTTTTTTAAGCCTTCATTCTCAATTCACCATTTCAACCCCTCATGCCTTTTTCTAGGGATTAAGGGATTTTTCACTCTAAGCTCACTGATAGGCTCACATTTTGCCCCATGCCCTACCAAATTAAGTTCAATTCCCGGGCTTCGCTAATCTTTATCTTTCTAAAACTAGAGGGTACACACTCCCACTTCGAGAGATCCTTGACTAAGGTCCAAACAAAATAAGAGGTGAAACGCATACAATCACACAAAGATATTAACCATATTGGTTCCAAAAATTTCAATTTGGTGCAAATTGTAACTTTCAAGGCATATTTCAAAAATTTGTTCGGCATAAGATTAGAAGTCCTCCTTGATAGTATTGACAATAATACACTCTCTAATTCTTATACCCAAACAACTCAATCAATCAACCAATTCGAGTATTCAAAGAAATTTGCAATGCATCCTTTCCACACTTAAAAGATAACATCGTTCTCGATGTTGCCATGAGAGACAAAGGAAAAAGAAGCAAGGTCATAAAAATAGCCAAAATGCGCCTTTCCACAAATAAAAGTGTTTCCAGGGCTGGAACAATTGTACTTAAAAAGAAACACCCATTATAATCAAGATCATATAACTCATCATTTGTGAATCAAGACAAACTTTCGAGCAAAAATATTTTCATCTAAGATCAAGCAGGGCGTCAAAATTGAAAAAGTGATATAAAATAGACTCACAAAGCATATCCCTGTAAAACCATATGCGCAATTCGCCGCCTTTCCAAAAAGTTTCCTAAAACAAGGGTTAGAAATGAATTAAGAAATTTTAAGGTCTACCTTCTGCTTCTTCTGGAATGTAAGCTACTTATGGTCCCTTTTTCTTTGGCTTGGGGTGCCTCCCAAGAGCACCACGTTTTACGTCTTTGGCTAGACGAAACATGTAAACAAGTAATGTACTCAAACTGTTAACTGTTCATCATGCAAGACTTAAGGGAAAAGAATATAAACAAAAATAAAAGATTGTCCACAATCATAGTTTTCACGAATCATCACTCTCAATCATTCAATCAAGCACTTTTTGCTCATTCTTCGCTCACATCTTCCTTTTGGATGTGGTGTTCTCCTTTGCTAAGTCTTCGATCCTTTGCATATGCTCCAACTGTAGCTGGTATTGGAATATATGTAAGGATCTCTAGTCTATTACTGTTGTGAACTGACTTGGAATCTCAAATTGTTGAGGTGTGGGGCTCAGTGCAGCAGTGGTTGGTGCTGATGATGATGGCACATCGTCTCGAGGAGGTGGTGAATACATCGGGGAATCCAAAGGTGAATACAACCGTGAGGGGGACGAGGAAAGGGGTGACAGTGATGTCGACGATGGTCCAGCTGGGGATGCAGGTGGTGTGTCAGTGGATTCTCTAGCCATCCCTCTTGCCTCTCTAACTCTTGAGAACGGCGTTAGATTCAACCCCGCTATGTCTTCTAGAGACATAGTGTAACACCCCGAAAATTCCTACTACTCTTTTGAATATTATAAGGGGTTATTTCTTATCAAATAATTATTTAAATAACTATAAGTATTATTATTTTCCTATGGGCCTGAAATTATATACTCTTATATATATATATATATATATATATATATAATATTGTTATGGTTGATAATAAAGCCTATAGCCCAATATTTCTATCGTTGTATATATATATAGGTATCTCCTACATAGATATTATTATTGAGCCCATATAATTTATAATTTCTTGAGGTTATATTACAAGCCCATAACTAGATATGCATTTATATAACTATATTTTATAACCCATGATTTCTATTAAGGGCTTATGAACCAATAAAATATCCTAGTCCATTTTAATTAGCTAAAGCTTGTTATGACCCAATCCTTATTATTAATTTAGCCCAAACTATATAGCCTATCCTAAAATGATCTAGCCCAAAATGGAAGCCCACCCTAGCTATATTTGGAAGCTTCCAAAAAGGGAAACCTAATCATCAGCCAAATGACTCCATTCCTTATTCTGCTCCCAGCCGTGACTCTCGTTTCCCCTCTCTCGACAATGGCGGCAGAGCAGAGCGGCACGGTGAAGACTATAATTCCGGCGGCGTCAAGGCTTCTCCGACGGCGTTGCGGGGTGGTGGAACCGGGCAGCGCCAACGAGCTTCTTCTCCCTCATTCTCGCAGGTTTACGGCGACGGCAGTTCGACGCCATTTTCCTTAGTTCGCGACAGCAGCGTCTTCATCTTCTTTGCGAGGGGTTGCGGTGGCGGAGGTAGCGGAGCAGAACAGCGGCGTGTGGAGGTGGCGGGGCTTCTCGGCGGACTTGGTGTTCCCGCCACCCTCTTCCGTTCGGCCAAGCGACGGCAGCAGCGGAAGGACTGAACGGCGTTCCCTTCTCCGTTCCAGCAGCGAAGCTCCCCTTCGATCCTCTTCCTCTCGGTCGACAACGGCGTTCGGCTGTTTTCCAGTGCGAAGGCGGCAGCAGCAGCAGCTCCGACGAGGCGGCTGGGTCCGGCGAGATGAGGAGGCAACGTAGGACTGGGTGGCGACGCTCTTCTCTGTTTACGTAGGGCGTGTGAACGGCGATGGGCTTCAACAAGCGAACCTTGCGCTCTCCCCTGTTTACGGCAACGACGGGAGTGATCTTGGTGATGGCCGGGAGTTCGTGTGAGGAGTGTTAAGTAGATGGTTGTGTACTGAGACAATGAGAATGAAGCAGTTCAGTGGCATAGCTCTCTTATGATGAGTTGTTGGGCGCTGGTTCGAATCCCTCTAAGGTAGATCCCTCTCCTTTAACTCTTATGAGTAGATAGTCCATGGCTTAGGGTTTTGATCTTTGTTAATTAGTAGGATTAGTATTATGTTGCTAAGGTTTAGTCCTTTAGCCCATTATAATGATCATATCGTAGTAGCCCCTAGACTATAGGTAATAGTTATAGTGGACCAACTAAGAATGTTAATACCCTTGTTATTAATAGTCATAGTAATGGCATTAGAATTATATTAATTCTTCAGGTCCACGGTTATGAACTGAGGTTTGAGTTTGACGTTGCTTTGGATTAGAATGCTTTGGGTTAAAATACGCTTCAAAGGTAACCATCCATGTCCATCAAAACTATTTTATTCACTCCTATTCTATATGATGTTATTTGGTGGATTGGAAATCCTGAATATCCTTGGTTATTAGCCTATTATTGATTGTGTTATGGATTCATGGACTCGTGTCCTAATCCTTTGTCTATTTGATGTGTATGATCATTTGTTGGTTTGGATTTCCATGTTATTGGCCTCTGTTAAGTGAATATTGGTGCATTATGATATGATCTTTGTATTCTGGAGTATCTCTTTGTATTCTGATCTGAGTCTGATTCGGTATGTGGGAATTGCTCTTGCGGGGTTCTCTAGCGTGACAATGTAAGCGCTAGGGTTTTCCGTGAGAGTAAGGTGGTGGTGGTTGGTGAGTGATCCGTTGTTTGTTTCCTCCTTTGTTCTGAAGTTTGTTGGAGTATTCTATTGAATATGTTACCTTGATTCTGAGTATTTATTCATACCTCTTAGTCCTTTGTATGAGTTTATATTATTTGGGAGTTGGTTGGTGTTCATATCTGAGATGAACACTCTGAGTGATGATTCTTGGGCTGAGTTGAGTATGGGTATGTGGTTGTGGATTCTTTGAGTATCTTGTGGAGATTGATGGGTAGATTGATTGTGCTACTACTGACTTTGGGCTTCGGTCCCTGCGTACCAGTTATCTGGGTTTGGCTACTATTGGTTATATTTGGGTTCATTACCCCTGTGATTGGACTCCGGTCCCTGTGATTGGGTCGACGACCCCTGTGATTGGGCTTCGGTCCCTGTGATTGGGCTTTTGCCCCTGTGATTGGGTTCATTACCCCTGTGATTGGACTTCGGTCCCTGTGATTGGACTTCGGTCCCTGTGATTGGACTACGGTCCCTGTGATTGGGTTTTTACCCCTGCGTACCGGTTTTCCCGGGTTTGACTCTCGTTTTGTGATTATGAGATTGGTTTTGAGGGTTTGGAGGTTGGAGTTGGGATTCTTTCTTGGTTGGTTGTTGTAGGTCCTTTGTGCTATTCGGTTGATATCTTGTTGTTCTCGTTGAGGTTGGTTGGTTCCCTTTGGATTGTGTTCAGTTGGTATCTTGGTTATGATTCGTTATTGTATTATGCTTTCCTTGTTGGATATTGGCTTTGTTTGATTGAGTCTTGGTTATCGATTCGTTCAGTTTATCCTTGTTGAGTATCCGTTTTGAACTGTGGAACAGTTTGTCGGCGTTTATATTCTATATGGGTGTGTAAACCTATTTACAGCTTATATGTATATCTATACTTCCTTGCGGGTGTGAATGGTGGTTACTTAGCAGTCTTTTGCTAATGGTTCTTTGTGTGTTTTCCAGGTTCGCCTTAAAGCCTTTGCGTGAGCGCGATAGAGATACACCCGTATGAGGAGGCTTAGCTAGTGGTTATGTTTTAGATTTATGCTTTGGCCGGTGAGCCATTTGAGACTTTATATACCCTAGACTAGTACTTTGAATATTGTTAAACATGCTTTAAGGATTATCGTTTATACAGTTCCGTTTTTATGATTAGCCTGTGCATCTAGGTTGTGTTATCTTTCCTAGATGTGGCATGACGCCCCCTTAGGTTTTAAATTCGCTTCCGCTATGTTCTGTTGTTAGTTGGGATAGACAGCTGTTTTGTTGAGTTTTTAGCTATCTCAGCTCGTGTAAGGTTGGGGTGTCACACATAGGGACAATTTGTGCTCCTTGGACCCGGTACTCAAACCAATTGATCTTCATTTGATTACCCATAGCGACACACAATCTTGTCACTAGAGGTCCTACGAATATAGATTTCACATTCTCCTATTGTTGGGCCTGTAGCCAGCCTTTGCAAATCATTCCCATATTTACCTAGTTGCTTGTGTCCATACTCCACAGCATGAATAGGTCCGCCTTGGAGATTCTGTCATAACTCTCCGGCCTTCCGCCCCAAAAATGTGCAATGACTTTCCACATAACTCTCAGGTCTTCCCGAACAATTTGAGAGAGTCTCACTCTCGATCCATTCTAATCAATCCCAGGTCTAGCTATCTTAGCCCAATATTTTCTTAGAGTGTCCCGGCTACCAAAATCCCATTTGAGCCTTTAGTACCAATGCTGGTTCTGGTCTTCTTCGTTATAAAATCCCAATAGAACGCCCAGAGTATTGACGGAAATGTGATGATCCTCATTGAACAGACGGAATCTAATCGCGGGGCTTTGCAAATCCCCTGCTACTCCAGTCACTTGTAAACTTGCTACAAACTCATGAACCAAAGGAGCAAATGTATCCTGACGCCAGCTTAGCATATTGTTCCAATACGGCTCATGCACTAATCTTTCCAATCCATATTTGCATTCGAAGGATTCCAAGATGGTCAAATCAATGTACTTCCAGCGCATGATTGGCAGTCGGAGAAGTTGTTTGTATCGATCTCTCATAGCCGGTGTCATTAGCAAGACTTGGTTCACGGCTTGTACTTCCACGTATCTTGTTTCTCCATGCAAATTGCTAGACTCCCCCATTGGGGTTTTTCCCTTGCGTGCTCGTTCTTCGTTCCAATGTGCAAAAGAGCATTGGGACGACATTTTCCTAAAAAGAAAAACAAATGCGACATAACACAAGGAAATGTTTCCCATCTCAATTTAGAATCTACCAATATGACGTGCATAACAAAACCAAATATTCTCACATTACATTGTGCATAAATAACTTCATTCTCATCAACTTGGCAATAATTAATTTTTTTCAAATACAATGATCATGTAGCAACCTTTCATATTCTAAAGGCAATTTCTATTATGATAGTCAACATAAAAGTCAACTTCATCTTCTTCCTCAAGACCAAGTTGAGGTTGAAAATGGAGTGAACACATAAGATCAAAATTCAACAAACAGAAGGTTGGAATCAACAATGTAGTACCTAAGGAACAATAAAGTTGCAATTTTTTCTACTCATGCTCCCAATTTCATATGAAAATCCAACAAAACAAGAAATGCCCAAATCACACATAGGGTTTATCATCTAAGCATTAATAGGTTGCAAAATATGAAATTTTCATCTTATAATAGCAATGCAAGCTCCAAATAAGTCATATGAGTGATCTCATAACAAAATAATCACAAAGAAACTTAGAGCAATGTAGATTCATGGAGATATGCTCAAAGGAAATAGACTCTAGCATTTGAACTTATGAAAGCAAAGAGAGAAATGTGTTACCTCTTGGATGACTTTGTTAAGTGGAATAAGCTTGAAATCTTGCAAGAAAATTTCTTGAGGAAGAAGTATTTTTACCTTGAGAGAAGGTTTTGCTTGTGGAGGTGAAGAAAATGAGGTAGGGAAGGTTTTTAAACTAATTCACGCGAGGTTCCCGCGAAAAGTCTGGTGCCCGTCCACACGGCCTTCATGCGTGAAGCCAGGCGTGGACGGCTACTGGTTAAGGTCCACGCCACCTTCACGCGTGATGGGTGGCATGGATAGCTACTGGATTGTCTACACGCCTCCTTCACGCGTGTATGGGGCGTGGATGCGCTATATGCGTTTTACCTCGGTTATTTTCGCTTCTTTTACTAGTAGTGATGTTGTGTTAATGAATTGTGGTCAAATTACGCCTCTCAAATGCATAATCTACGGTTGTTAGCTTAAACGGTGCTATATAAAAATAAGATTAAAGCAATCAAAAAGAAAACAAATTAATAACATAAATGAAGATTCTATAAAATGAAAGATAACATTGGGATTGCCTCCCAAGTGCGCCACGTTTTACTTCACTAGCTAGACGTGGTGTGCTCTATCCTTCGAAACACACCGATTTAGGGACCTTACCAAGCGTCCCATTAACTTTGGCTTCAAGGTATGCCCGAAGATGGGGAACATCCTTGAACTCACAAACAAGGAAGAGAAAAACAAATCCTATTGCCAATTTCAAGTAAGCATGGCATACTACCCCCAATTCCTCAAGGATAACTCGCCTTTCCTCCCTCTCCTCTTCATCTATTCCATTCCCAACCAATTTGTCATTAAAAACATTCCAATGAACACGCACTTCCTCATATCCCTCTCTTAAAGTATTTACATTCGATTCACCTTCTATGGAGTTGCCAAAAGTGACAATTTTCCTACTTTGCTTAATCCTTTCTTCTTCAATCTCTATCAATTTCTCATCGTCCCATACAAAATTATCATAATCATAAAACTCATTTTCGCAAGAATAAAAAGATATGTTATAATCCTCACTCCCCAAATCATGATCACAAAATCTAAGGGAATCATCCTCCCAAATATCACAAGTGTTTTCAATAAGTAATTGCATAAAACGATTTTCAAGAATAGAAATGCAAGGAGAGTCAAGTATATTACCTTGTGTGGGTTTTTCATCTACCCACACAATTTCAATGTTGTCATCATCTTCACTCTCAATCTCTTCCCCTTTTTGCGTTTCCAACTCAAGAGTTGAAACTTCTTGAAGCACCGGGGTGTCACACTCTACTAGCTCTTCAACAGTCACCTCTTCACAATCAATTATTCTTTCAACCTCACTTACAACCCTTAAATCAGCTTTCAAAATTGGGAGATCATCTACAAGTGGGTAATTAACCTGTGGTGACATTCTCTTCATGAACTCTTCCGTCATGGATAGCATCTTTGTTTCAATATCGTCCAGTGAAAGATCTTTCGCCTGGAGACCAACAAGATATTCTTTCATTTCACTCTTAATCTCGGCCCTTAGATTGGTTGTATCCTCCTTGGCCATTTGTATAAACATTTCCACTTTCTCCTTCAAGATCTTAATCTCATCATTGGCCGGTGAGAGGTAATCACAAGGTGGTCTTCCATAAGGTATGTGAGGGGTGAAAGTTTGAAATGAAGGTGGTGTTTCATAGTAATTTCTAGCATTATATTCTTCATGGAATTGTGTTGGGGGTGGATAGTAGGTATTTGGGTGGGGGGTAGGATACAAATATTGCTCATGGTTATAGCTTGATGGAAAGTTATAACAAGGTGGAGTTTTATCTTTTGTAGGAGTTATGGCCTTTGATGCCAATTCACAATTTGGATCAATTTCCTTCATCACTTGATCAAGACGGTTGTTAATACTCTCTGCTATAAAGCTCAATGATTCCTCTCCATCGTGGGATGTTGGGTTCTCAATTCTCTCATGATGGGTCATGGAGGATGTAGCATATGGGTACGGTTCATAGATAGGATAAGGTGAAGTATATGGGTATGGTGATGGTAGATACATATAGGGGTATGGATGGTAGTGTAGGTGATGTTCATAGGTTTGGGGTAGAATATTTCTCCAAGATAGTCCTCCATGGTATGGATAACCATGGGGATGCATATAAGCACTCATTGGTAAGCTTTAATTTCAATTGATTTTCAGCAAATATTTCTTGCATAAAACATAACCAACAACAATTCATTGCAACTAAAAGTAGTTGCAAGTGAGTAACGAGATATTCGAGATAATTAAGCTCACTTCTCCAATGAAGTAACCAAAAATAAGAAAATAAAACAAACAAAAGAAAGCAATTCAAGAACTCTTTAACACACGACTTCCTAGATGTCAAAACGACTCAATAACCATTTGTCTTCCCCGGCAACGACGCCATTTTGAAGTGTATGAGTTTTAGGGTGAGTGAATGTGGAATGGAATGTGGTAAAACGAAGAGTCAAGACTCCCCGAGTGTCAGTCTCTCAAGGAAGACAGTCTGGAGTCGAGTATCGTGTTGGCATTTAGGATGTTGAAGGAAAAGAGTTCCGAGAATAACCAAAACTCAAAGGACATTTATGCAAGAGTTCTAGACTTAAATAAAATAGGTCTAAGATGAAGGGAAATGGAGATTGGGGCTCGTGGCTAGCGTATATGGTTGACTCTACTACGGGTTTGTAAACAACATGATTTGGATTCGACTAGGGAGTTCACGGCACATCACCGAGTGGCGTCACACTCGGACTCCCACATCCCAGTCGGTTGGGGCATTTCTTCGAACACCTTGTCTACCACACCTCCCGGACCTCTTCCTCTCGGACTAAGGGCGGGGATGTGGATGAGTTGGACTCGTGAGAAGCCGCTATCGCGCACACACTCACTTTCACAGGGTTTGCTACCTAATGTGGCCACACTTAGGCACAAAGCATATCAAACATCAACCACACAAGCATTTGAATCTAAACAAATCAAGCTAACAATTTTAAGGAAATTTCTTCAACAAATCAACCACATAACTAGTTTCGGGGCCACCAATCCCCTATCTACTCTAAGAAAACATCAAGAAAATAACAAGAGAAATCAATAAAAGATCTAGAAGCAATAAAAAAGAAATCAAACTAGATAATGTAAAGAAAAGTTACCATCCATAGCTAATGGATCCTATTACATTGTTGCCTTCAATCTTCTAGCTTTCTATCTTGGTTTCTTCAATCAAATCTAAGGAAAAATGGAGTTTTCCCCCAAGAGGGAAGAAAACAAAGAAAACTTCAGATCTAAAAACTAGGGCTCCTCTAAATATTCAGGAGAAGGGTTTAAATAGTCATCAAGAAGTCAAAAATCCCGAAATAGCCTTTGTGGCCTGGTCACGCCACCTTCACGCGTGAAGGGGTGTGTGGACGCGTGCTGGAAATGGTCCATGCCTCCTTCACGCGTGATAAGCACCAAGAATAGCTCATTTTAGGGGTCATTAACGGGCTAGAATTGTATGGTTTAGTACCCATTTCATAAGAATATCATGCGTTTAGACTCTAATGAGACCAAAACCGCTAACAAGAGTTTGGAAGATGCTTTTAAGCTATTTTGCAGCCAAACGGAGGACTTAAGGCCGAAACGGAGCAGAAAATGGAGAAACCATGAAGCAGGAGCCTCCCACGAAGCCTCACACGCGTGTGGAGGGGCGTGGAAACATTCCAGAGAGCCCCCACGACCTCCACCACGCGTGTGGAAGAAATGCGAAAAAAGAGTCTTCAGGGCTCGACGCGTCGAGACCCCCAAATCAGCCCTAAAATCCTGCTGCGGGAAAATTACTATGTTGCCCCTATTTTGTTTCCCCTATATAAGGCTCCTTATTTCAGACCTTTGGGGCATTAGTTTTAGGTAGTAGATAGCTTAGGTAGGGGAGGAGACTCCCAATAGTTTTAGATCCAATTTTCCTTTCCAAATTCTCATTAGAGTAGATTTAGATTAGGTTGAAGATGAAGACGTAGATCCAAACATCCTTGGGTATAAATTCTCTCATTTCAATTTAAATTTTGAATCTTTACTTTCTTTGCTTTGTTTATATTGCTTCTATTTAATGTTTAGCATGTTAGAGTAGAGTAGAAAGGGGATTGGTGGCCCCATAGTAGATCTATGTGGATGTTTAATATTATTGCTAGATTAAATGTGAGCTTTGTGATTGTTGGATGATGATCGTGTGTGGATGATGTTTATTATTGCTTTGTGCCTAAGTGTGCACCTTAGGTAGCAAACTCAAAGGAAGTGAGTGTGTGCGCGATAGCGGCCACTCACGAGCCTAGATCACCCACATCTCCGCTCTTAGTCCGAAAGGACAAGATCCGAGAGGAGTGGTAGACAAAGTGTTCGATGAAATGTGTAATATCCTGAAAATTTGGTCCATAGCAGCGAAAATTTATTTTGATCGTAGCATCGCTATATTTCGCGGTGTACCGAACCTAGCCCAATTTTGAGTTTTAGTCTGAGATAAATTTTTGGTTTCAAAATTTTTTCTGTTTAAATTATTTTCCACCGAAACTTTATCTGTTTGGACCACAACTGATAAGTTAAAAGATTTTTATTTTGGAACCATAAGGTAGTGACAAGTGTCACTAATTTTTACCTTGTAATTAAAATATTAATTTTAAGAGATGAGTTTGGATAAGCATTCCACATATTTTGTTATTATTATTATTATTATTATTATTATTATTATTATTATTATTATTATTATTATTATTATTATATATATATCATAAGATCAAAGCTTATGAGATAAGATTCATCCATATTTTATTATTATTATTAGTAATATTATTATTATATATAAGTGTGGATAAGTATCCATATATTATATTATTATTATTATTATTATTATTATTATTATTATTATTATTATTATTATTATTATTATTATTATATATATATAGATCATATTTCGTGTATATATATATATATTGTGATAAGATGAAGCAAAGTCCCATTTCTTCATCTTCATCCTCAATTCGTGAGAGGGAGAGAGAGAGAGAGAGAGAGAGAGGGAGAGAGAGAGAGAGAGAGAGAGAGAGAGAGAGAGAGAGAGAGAGAGAGAGAGAGGGAAGTTTCAAGCTTTGATCGCAATTTGTTCGGTAAAATTCTATTTTTATTCGGTTAAAAGTTATATTTTTACTCCTAGTTCATAGTTTTGGGTAGAATTTTGTTGAACCATAATTGTATTATTGCATTTTATGTTAGGATTTTAAGAGCATAGGTTGAATCCCGTGCTTCAATCTTCGAATTTCTTGTGTTCGTAGTGAGATTGAGGTAAGTTACCCCTCATGTTGGAATTATAGCTACTCAAAGTAGGTAATTGGTGAATTAATTCCCAATCCATGAAGTTGTATGTAAATTGTGAATATTTTGTGTATTGGACATGCTGTACATAAAAATTAGGAGTAATATATATAAATATATATTATGTATGTGTGCGTAGCGTGATATATATATATATACGTAATATATATGTGGTGTGATATATATATATATATTACGTATGTGTGGGTGTGTGGTGTGATATATATATATATATATATATATATATATATATATATATATATATATATATATATATATATATATGTTATGTGTGTGTGGGGTATATAAATATATTACGTATGTGTGTGTGATATAATATATGTATATAGGTAGTAGTAAAATACATATTAAATATATACTATATATATATACCGTAACATATATATATATTGTTGTAAAATATAGGTATTATCCATATACATTATATCATGTACCATATACCTATTATATACCTATATTATATATTATATTATCAATTACATGCTATGGATATATATTATATTATGTACCGTATGTATAGGATATATATGAGTATAGGTAGTGTATGTGAACTATGTGTTGTGAACATGAATAAGTAATAAAGTGCGTTATGGGTATAGGAAAGAATCTAATAGTGTAATCATGCCATGTTGGTTGTTGTCGTGATATGTGAATTATGTACCACCGGTTGAATACATATGTTAATGAGTGTATAAGTAGGAAAGGTGAGCGTATTGTCGGAACAAGAATAGTGAATGTTTAAAATGAATAAAACCTTAGTTTCAAGAAGTTACGAGGACCTTGTTGTCTTTTTACCGAAGGTTGTCATTGAAATATGTACGGTTGTATTCGTACTTAGGCGAAGTCTATTCGCCGAGTCTCTACGTCACTCATGTATGGCTAGACTGTGGGGGTGTGCACACTTAAGCGTATTGACTCCGTCGTCTCCGGGTTGGTGTCATTTTAATGGACCTAGGCGGGGCCACACTAGGGGCCATTCTAATGAACCATCGTCCAAGGGACCGAGAAGAGAACTTGGGTAATAACCGCAAGCCCCTGTTCCAGGTTCAATCGGTCAACGACAAGGAATATTCAACATTTCCTATAAGGCCTCATACTTTGAAATGAAACTAAGTCAAGTTTTCATAAGTAATGGTTGAATCAATGTCTATGATGAGATGGGTGATACTAGTTCCAAGAAACTAGACGTTTGATGTCTGAGAATTGGGATATTGTGAAGTTGTCATGAATGGTTGTGAAAATTCGCGTGTGTAATGTGAATATGATGAACTTTATGCTTATTTGTTTATATTATGGTAATTTACAAGCATGAAAGCATGTCAGTCATTAGGAAATTCTATGCTATGGTCATTTGGTAAGTTAAATCATCTTTACCTATAAATGAGAAGCTTATGGGTTCTTACTTAGCCGTCGTGCTAACGGGTGCTTCATTGTTGCCCTTTAACATATGTCATCCAGCAATGAGTCGTATAGTTCGGTAACTTCACCGAACTATAATGACTCAGTTTTTGGATATGGAGACTATATACAGCATATGATAGGGGAGGACCCCTATGTACCCGGCTACACTCTGCTAGCTCCTGACGATTCCTTCTCACCATACACCTCTCTTGTGTCTCTGGTAGATTCTCATCAGGCTCGGTGGGGCTACTACCCATTAGAAGTTTTACCGGGTAGCGACCCCCTGAAGTTCATTGTACATTACCCATATCTCTAGAATCCCACTCCTCCCGAGGGAGAATGGTCTATGGTCATTGTCACCGATCGCTCCTTGGATCACCTTAAGTGGTTTGAGGGCGAATGGCATCTCGTTTGGGGAGAGTTTGAGATCCCAGTGTATCGTATGATCTGATAGGTGGTGGAGGTCAAGTCGGGGTAGTCTAAAACTCTCTTTTTGTGTACATATTCTGCAGCAGTCTTAGTAGATCAATGGCCAAACTTGGCATTGTGATTATGTATATATATATCTAACTTATGTTTTGGGGTTCTAAGGACGTCGTTATCACACCTATGAACCTATATATATATATATATATATATATATATATATATATATATATATATATATATATATATATATGTGTGTGTGTGTGTGTGTGTGTGTGTGTGTGTGTGTGTGTGTGTGTATGTTTGGAATGTTTAACTCATACACTACAAAAAAACGCGAAAATAACGACGGATTTAGCGACGGATTCATTCCGTTGCTAATGTAACGACGGACTAGCGACGGTTTAGCGACGGATTTACGTATTTTTAAAAAAATTAAAATTAGCAACGAATTAGCGACGGATTAGTGACGGAATTTTGCGATGGAAAGATTTTGTCGTTAAATCCGTAGCTAATTTTAGCGGTAAATTTTCGCGCATAAACTTGCGACGGATTAGCGACGGATTTTTGTCAAAAAATTTGCGCCAAATTTTTTGACCAAACTTAGCGACAGAAATTTGAATCCGTCGCTAGATAATTAACGAAACATGCAAAAAATTTTAAAAATAAAAAGCTAGCGACGGAAAGTTGAATCCGTCGCTAAGTCTAGCGACGGATTCTAATTCCGTTGCTATTTAATTAACGAAGTAATTTGTTTTAAATAAAATCTAGCGACGGAAGTTGAATCCGTTGCTAGATTTAGCGACGGATTCACTTTCCGTCGCTAGCATATTAACTAGGTAAACCTACGATTTTTTTTAAAGATAAATCTAGCGACGGAATTTTAATCCGTTGCTAAATCTAGCGACGGATTTAAAATTCCGCCGCTAATATGATAACCCTAGGTGGGTAAGCGTATTCATTTTATTTCAGCCTTGTTATTATCATTTTTAGCAGCCGCCTCTTTCTCTCTCTCTCTTCGAACTGCGACTGACCGGCGAGCTCAACACGCCGGCGACGAAGAACGACGATGGCAGATGCGGCGGCAGCGGCGAGGTAGCGGCAGGTTCTTCACTCTCTCTCTCTCCTTCTCGTCCAGCAGATCGAAGGCGAGGCGTGGTGGCCGGCGAGTAGCCACGAACAGACAGCGGCCGCGACGGTGGTCGTCGGAGTTGCAGCTATTCAACGGCAGTCCAGCGGCGATGGAGTAGATCGGCGGCAGTGGCTTTCTCCTCCTCTATGGCGGCAGTCCAGCGACCTTCTTTCTCCCTTCCAGCCGTCTCTATCTCTCTCTTCGTTTTCCATATTTGTTATTAGCATCTTCAGAATGGTATGTACTCGGAAAACTTGTTTTTAATTACATTAGTGATATTTGTTAAAATTTTGTGAAGGTTAAATGCATGTGTACTGATAAGAAAAAGATGTGTATGATGACTGATGATTGAAAAGTTGCGCATACTATAGCAAGGCTCAACTACTTCCTTGATTGTCTTCTGTAATGCTACCTATTCCTGCTTAGACAAATATTTAGAAAGTCAAAACTTGGTGACTGTATAATTTTTCTAAATTTAGGTGCTGACTATGGATTAGAAAATTGTACAGCAGTAAACTGTGTAGTTCTGAAGCAAATGATTAATGATTTATACTGTTACCAATATATGTAAACTCAAAATTAGTTCTGGTGTTAAGTATGTAGTAATGAAGCAAATGCTTTATATCGTACTCTATTGTAATTATCGTACTACAAGATGAGGGTTATTTGTAAAGTTGTGTTGAGGAAAAGGCAACTAAAAGACTCTAGGGAACTATTATTTTTTCTTTATTTTCTCTCAAAGAAAATAAATATAAAAAGATTAAAAGTTGTGTTAATTTGTTCCATATTGAATTTTCTGTTTGCTGCTTTGTGTAAGAAATCATAATTTTGCTCTTTCCTTTCAGCGGAGCCTTTACTGAGAAGACTCCTAGTAGCCGAGATTTGTACGTTGCCTTACTTTTTCATTTATTCATATTCAGTCAAGTAATCAAGTTATTCAGTATGTTTGGATCCTTGGTTTGTTTAGTTCTGCCTCTAACTCACATTCATAAATTGGTATTATGGTATTGAAAGATTGTTATAAAAAATTTTATCCAAGATTCGCAGTTGTATTTCAATGAAATGCTCATGGCTTTGACACTCTGTTTATGTGACACCCCGGGTTGGTCAACCCTACAACCGGGAGCATCACCGCCACACCTAGGTCGAACCCGGCTAACCTCTAGCGGTTCCTCCCTAGATGCACAGGCTAATTTTCCTTACCTACACATGCTTCCCATACACCTGTAACAACTCATAACTATCTGACTCGACAACAGAGGTATAAGTTAAACATTCCAAACATATATATATATATATATATATATATATATATATATATATATATATATATATATATATATATATATATAGGTTTATAGGAGTGATAACGACATCCTTGGAACCCCAAAACATACTTTAGATATATATATATATATATATAACCACAATGCCCAAGTTTGGCAATTGATCTACTAAGACTGCCGTAGAATATGTACACAAAAAGAGAGTTTTATACTATCCCGACTTGACCTCCACCACCTATTAGATTATACGATACACTGGGATCTCAAACCCTCCCCAAACTCGATGTCATTCGCCCTCAAACCACTTAAGGTGATCCAAGGAGCGATCGGTGACAATGACCATAGACCATTCTCCCTCGGGAGGAGTGGGATTCCAGAGATATGGGTAATGTACAATGAACTCTAGTGGGTCGCTACCCGGTAAAACTTCTAATGGTAGTAGCCCCACCTAGCCTGATGAACATCTACCAGAGACACAAGAGAGCTGGATAGTGAGAAGGAATCGTCAGGAGCTAGCAGAGTGTGGCCGGGTACGTAGGGGTCCTCCCCTATCATATGCTGTACATAGACTCCATATCCAAAAACTGAGCCATTATAGTTCGGTGAAGTTACCGAACTATACGACTCATTGCTGGATGACATCTGTTAAAGGGCAACAATGAAGCACCCGTTAGCACGACGGCTAAGTAAGAACCCATAAGCTTCTCATTTATAGGTAAAGATGATTTAACTTACCAAATGACCATAGCTTAGAATTTCCTAATGACTGACATGCTTTCATGCTTGTAAATTACCATAATATAAACAAATAAGCATACGGTTCATCATATTCACATTACACGCGAATTCCCACAACCAAACCTGACAACTATACCATTTCTCAATTCTCAGACATCAAACGTCTAGTTTCTTGGAACTAGTATCACACATCTCATCATAGCATTACACATCTCATCATAGACATCACACATCTCATCATAGACATTGATTCAACCATTACTTATGAAAACTCGACTTAGTTTCATTTCAAAGTATGAGGCCTTATAGGAAATGTTGAATATTCCTTGTCAATGACCGATTGAACCTGGAACAGGGGCTTGCGGTCCTTACCCAAGTTCTCTTCTCGGTTCCTTGGACGATGGTTCATTAGAATGGCCCTAGTGTGGCCCCGCCTAGGTCCATTAAAATGACACCAACCCGGAGACGACGAGTCAATACGCTTAAGTGTGCACACCCCCACAGTCTAGCCATACATGAGTGACGTAGAGACTCGGCGAATAGACTTCGCCAAAGTACGAATACAACCGTACATATATCAATGACGACCTTCGGTAATTATAGCCCGAGGTAAAAAGACAACAAGGTCCTCGTAACTTCGGAAACTAAGGTTTTATTCATTATAGACATTAACTACTCTTGTTTCGACAATACGCTCACCTTTCCTACTCATACACTCTTCAACATGTAATACATAAGTTCACATACACTACCTATACATATATAACATTAACATACCTATACTCATATATATAGATAATATATATAATTTTCAACAATATATATATATAGGTTACGGTATATATATATATATCATATATATAATATGCATTCTATACACACACACACACACACATATATATATATATATATATATATATATATATATATATATATATATATATATTACACCACATAATGTATATATATGTATTACACACCCATGTAATATATATATACATAACACACACACACACATGATATTTATATATAATACACACATATGTAATATATATATACATAACCCACACACACATAATATATATATAATACACACACACGTACATAATATATATTATATAGATATATATATCACACACACACGTAATATATATATCACATACACACATAATATATATATTTATATATCACACACTATAACATATATATAAATATACCACACCACACACGCACACATAACATATATATATATACCACACCACACACTCATACGTAATATATATATATATATATATATATATAACACACACATACACATGATATTTATATATAATACACACATATGTAATATATATACATAACCCACACACACATAATATATATATAATACACACACACGTACATAATATATATTATATAGATATATATATCACACACACGTAATATATATATCACATACACACATAATATATATATTTATATATCACACACTATAACATATATATATATATATATACCACACCACACACGCACACATAACATATATATATATACCACACCACACACCCATACGTAATATATATATATATATATATATATATATAACACACACATACACATAATATATATAATACACACACACACGTAGTATATACATAATACACACACCCATAATATATATATTACCCACACACAATTAATATATATACTACACGCACACACACGTACACAACATATAAATATCACACACATACACAAAATATTTATATATACTACTAATTTATGGGTACAACATGTCCAATACACAAAATATTCACAAATTACATACAACTTCATGGATTGGAAATTAATTCACCAATTACCTACTTTGAGTAGCTATAATTCCAACTTGAGGGGTAACTTACCTCAATCTCACTACGAACACAAGAAATTCGAAGATTGAAGCTCGGGGTTCAACCTTTGCTCTTAAAATCCTAACATAGAACACAATAATACAAATATGATTCAACAAAATTCTACCCAAAACTATGAACTAGGAGTAAAAATATAACTATTAACCGATTAATTATAAATTTTACCGAACAAATCGCGATCAAGGCTTGGAATCTCTCTCTCTCTCTCTCTCTCTCTCTCACGAATGAAATGGAATTGCAGTGAAGGGGAATGAAGACTTCATTTCTTCATCCTTATCATATATACATATATACGTAATATTATATATATATATATATATATATATATATATATATATATATATATAATAATAATAATAATAATAATAATAATAATAATAATAATATAATATATGGATGATTATCCATTCATATATAATAATAATGTATGGAAATCTTATCTTGTAATAATAATAAAATATAGATGAATCTTATCCCATAAGCTTGGTACTAAAATATTATTATTTTAATTACAAGGTAAAAATTAGTGACACTTGTCACTACCTTGCGGTTCCAAAATAAAAATCTTTTAACTTACCAGTTGTGGTCCAAACAGATAAAGTTTCGGTGGAAAATAATTTAAATAGGAATAATTTTGAAACCAAAAAATTTATCTCAGACTAAAACTCAAACTTGGGCTAGGTTCGGTACACCGCGAAATATAGCGATGCTACGATCAAAATAAATTTCTACTGCTATGGACCAAATTTTCGGGGTATTACACCCTACCCCCCTTAGGAATAGTTTCGTCCCCGAAACTTCCTTCCTAACACATAAGGTCTCAACACACAGCCAGTCATACAACCACACATCAGACATTCAATATACAACAGTTGATCGAGCACAAATAGACAGTCAAATCTATACTACTTACCTGAGTTGAACAAATTTGGATAACGTTCTATCATGACGTCTTCCACAAACAATCACAACTACTAACAACAAACACATACGATCATTAGCAGAGATTATATCACACAATGAACAATTTTATGATTATATGCAGCACTGATAGGTGATCCCATTTACCGCTATCCAGCAACCAGCTCCGATTCCGTTCCGAAGGGTTTACACTTGGGTTAGGGTGACACAGTAACTTAAGCTTATCTTAACAAACCTAGGTTGACTCGATCCTAGGCTCTGATACCAATTTGTGACACCCCGGGTTGGTCAACCCTACAACCGGGAGCATTACCGCCACGCCTAGGTCGAACCCGGCTAACCTCTAGCGATTCCTCCCTAGATGCACAGGCTAATTTTCCTTACCTACACATGCTTCCCATACACCTGTAACAACTCATAACTATCTGACTCGACAACAGAGGTATAAGTTAAACATTCCAAACAAATATATATATATATATATATATATATATATATATATATATATATATATATATATATATATATATATATATATATATATATAACCACAATGCCCAAGTTTGGCAATTGATCTACTAAGACTACTGCAGAATATGTACACAAAAAGAGAGTTTTAGACTATCCCGACTTGACCTCCACCACCTATTAGATCATACGATACACTGGGATCTCAAACCCTCCCCAAACTCGATGCCATTCGCCCTCAAACCACTTAAGGTGATCCAAGGAGCGATCGGTGACAATGACCATAGACCATTCTCCCTCGGGAGGAGTGGGATTCCAGAGATATGGGTAATGTACAATGAACTCTAGTGGGTCGCTACCCGGTAAAACTTCTAATGGGTAGTAGCCCCACCTAGCCTGATGAACATCTACCAGAGACACAAGAGAGCTGGATAGTGAGAAGGAATCGTCAGGACCTAGCAGAGTGTGGCCGGGTACGTAGGGGTCCTCCCCTATCATATGCTGTACATAGACTTCATATCCAAAAACCGAGCCATTATAGTTCGGTGAAGTTACCGAACTATACGACTCATTGCTGGATGACATCTGTTAAAAGGCAACAATGAAGCACCCGTTAGCACGACGGCTAAGTAAGAACCCATAAGCTTCTCATTTATAGGTAAAGATGTTAACTTACCAAATGACCATAGCTTAGAATTTCCTATTGACTGACATGCTTTCATGCTTGTAAATTACCATAATATAAACAAATAAGCATACAGTTCATCATATTCACATTACACGCGAATTCCCACAACCAAACCTGACAACTATACCATTTCTCAATTCTCAGACATCAAACGTCTAGTTTCTTGGAACTAGTATCACACATCTCATCATAGCATTACACATCTCATCATAGACATCACACATCTCATCATAGACATTGATTCAACCATTACTTATGAAAACTCGACTTAGTTTCATTTCAAAGTATGAGGCCTTATAGGAAATGTTGAGTATTCCTTGTCAATGACCGATTGAACCTGGAACAGGGGCTTGCGGTCCTTACCCAAGTTCTCTTCTCGGTTCCTTGGACGATGGTTCATTAGAATGGCCCCTAGTGTGGCCCCGCCTAGGTCCATTAAAATGACACCAACCCGGAGACGACGGAGTCAATACGCTTAAGTGTGCACACCCCCACAGTCTAGCCATACATGAGTGACGTAGAGACTCGGCGAATAGACTTCGCCAAAGTACGAATACAACCGTACATATATCAATGACGACCTTCGGTAATTATAGCCCGAGGTAAAAAGACAACAAGGTCCTCGTAACTTCGGAAACTAAGGTTTTATTCATTTTAGACATTAACTACTCTTGTTTCGACAATACGCTCACCTTTCCTACTCATACACTCTTCAACATGTAATACATAAGTTCACATACACTACCTATACATATATAACATTAACATACCTATACTCATATATATAGATAATATATATAATTTTCAACAATATATATATAGGTTACGGTATATATATATATATCATATATATAATATGCATTCTATACACATATATATATATATATATATATATATATATATTACACCACGTAATGTATATATATGTATTACACACCCATGTAATATATATATACATAACACACACACACACATGATATTTATATATAATACACACATATGTAATATATATACATAACCCACACACACACATAATATATATATAATACACACACACGTACGTAATATATATTATATAGGTATATATATCACACACACACGTAATATATATATCACATACACACATAATATATATATTTATATATCACACACTATAACATATATATATATATATATACCACACCACACACGCACACATAACATATATATATACCACACCACACACCCATACGTAATATATATATATATATATATAACACACACATACACATGATATTTATATATAATTCACACATATGTAATATATATACATAACCCACACACACATAATATATATATAATACACACACACGTACATAATATATATTATATAGATATATATATCACACACACACGTAATATATATATCACATACACACATAATATATTTATATATACTACTAATTTTATGGGTACAACATGTCCAATACACAAAATATTCACAAATTACATACAACTTCATGGATTGGAAATTAATTCACCAATTACCTACTTTGAGTATCTATAATTCCAACTTGAGGGGTAACTTACCTCAATCTCACTACGAACACAAGAAATTCGAAGATTGAAGCTCGGCGTTCAACCTTTGCTCTTAAAATCCTAACATAGAACACAATAATACAAATATGATTCAACAAAATTCTACCCAAAACTATGAACTAGGAGTAAAAATATAACTATTAACCGATTAAATATAAATTTTACCGAACAAATCGCGATCAAAGCTTGGAATCTCTCTCTCTCTCTCTCTCTCTCTCTCTCTCTCTCTCTCTCTCTCTCTCTCTCTCTCTCTCTCTCTCTCTCTCTCTCTCTCTCTCTCTCTCTCTCTCTCTCTCTCTCTCGAATGAAATGGAATTGCAGTGAAGGGGAATGAAGACTTCATTTCTTCATCCTTATCATATATACATATATACGTAATATTATATATATATATATATATATATATATATATAATAATAATAATAATAATAATAATAATATATAATATATGGATGATTATCCATTCATATATAATAATAATATATGGAAATCTTATCTTGTAATAATAATAAAATATAGATGAATCTTATCCCATAAGCTTGGTACTAAAATATTATTATTTTAATTACAGGTAAAAATTAGTGACACTTGTCACTACCTTGTGGTTCCAAATAAAATTTTAACTTACCAGTTGTGGTCCAAACAGATAAAGTTTTCGGTGGAAAATAATTTAAATAGGAATAATTTTGAAACCAAAAAATTTATCTCAGACTAAAACTCAAACTTGGGCTAGGTTCGGTACACCGCGAAATATAGCGATGCTACGATCAAAATAAATTTCTGCTGCTATGGACCAAATTTTCGGGGTATTACAGTTTAATTCAGAGTAGATTCAGTATTTTGTGCTATTTCTGACTACATTTGACAACTAAGTCATCTGATATAGTTGACCATGCTCCCTCAGTTGCTTCAATTGATACTGGAGTATTAGACCTTTGCTCTTTTTTCCAGTAGCATCCACTATGCCTTTATACACTAATAGATGAAAAGATCTGAGATATGTCTTTATAATGTTCTATATGTCTTTTATCTGAAAGTAATCTGTATTAGTCCACCATATATACGTAATATTATATATATATATATGGTTGACTTCATATGAGACAAGCTACCTAGGTGAGACAGTGCGACAACGTGAGTGCACATAGTCTACTTCACGAATGCACACACCCTAAACTGTGTGCACTCATGTAGGCTAAGTGCACACACTTCGGGCTGTATGCATCCGCGTAGTAAACTGTGTGCACTCACGTACTAGTTCGCATTTCTCACCTAAGTAGCTTGTCTCATATGATTATAAATAATATATAATTATATATATATATATATATATATATATATATATATATATATATATATATACGTAATATAATAATATATATATA
The DNA here is from genome assembly GCA_003576665.1 of Ipomoea trifida. Classification (NCBI taxonomy): domain Eukaryota; kingdom Viridiplantae; phylum Streptophyta; class Magnoliopsida; order Solanales; family Convolvulaceae; genus Ipomoea; species Ipomoea trifida. The sequence continues at coordinate 2,693,101 of CP025649.1, read as the reverse complement.
TATATATAAAAATAATAATAATAATAATAATAATAATAATAATATAATATATGGATGATTATACACAATCTATATAATAATAATAATATATGGATACTCATCATTATCTTATGTAATAATAATAATAATAAATAGGATGAATCTTATCCCATAAGCTTGGTACTAAAATATTATATTTTAATTACAAGGTAAAAATTAGTGACACTTGTCACTACCTGTGGTTCCAAAATAAAAATCTTTTAACTTATCAGTTGTGGTCCAAACAGATAAAGTTTCGGTGGAAAATAATTTAAATAGGAAAATTTTGAAACCAAAAAATTTATCTCAGACTAAAACTCAAATTGGGCTAGGTTCGGTACACCGCGAAATATAGCGATGCTACGATCAAAATAAATTTATGCTGCTATGGACCAAATTTTCGGGGTATTACAGTTTAATTCAGAGTAGATTCAGTATTTTGTGTTATTTCTGACTACATTTGACAACTAAGTCATCTGATATAGTTGACCATGCTCCCTCAGTTGCTTCAATTGATACTGGAGTATTAGACCTTTGCTCTTTTTTCCAGTAGCATCCACTATGCCTTTATACACTAATAGATGAAAAGATCTGAGATATGTCTTTATAATGTTCTATATGTCTTTTATCTGAAAGTAATCTGTATTAGTCCACCATATATACAGACCTTTTGGCCTCTCTCAATATACTTGACAGCAAAAAGCTCACCATTCCATTTATCCTTCACCAGCTTAGCCACACCAAAATTCCCAGAGCCAATGTCCTTAAGAATCTCAAACCTTTCCATTCTTCTTGTGATCAGCTTCATTCTTCAATACTTACACACAAGCATACATGCCACTTAGAACAGATTATATACACAAACACCTATATATATTCATTAATTTACTCGTATTTAATTTGTAGTGTATATCGAGGTTGAATATTATCTTAATCTTTTTTTTTTGTGGGAAATTTGAAACAGCCATGAAAGAAAGAGCTGACGGTCTAAATGTTGCAAGAAGGGAAGATGCACACACATCAACAGAAATGCAGATTAGAGATTTTAGGAGAATTTAAAGAACCAACTAGTATGTGTTCATGAAGCAGTTTATAGAAATCAATGATCTATTAAACTGATGACCTGATATTTAAACATCACCAGGTTTTTGTTGTTTATTGAATCTTTATTTTCATGCTCTTCTGTCACTATGTTCAATATGGACAGAGTTGTAAACACTTGGAAAATGTCTTTTCATGAAATTCATATGCTCAAAATAGCCTTAAATCTTAAGTGGATATTTATTAAAAAGCATATAGTGCCCACCCCAATATTGTATTTTTTTTCTCTTGCAGGTATGGACCATTCTGGATATGCACTACCTTGATATTTGTGGCAACTTCCATTGGCACGTTTGTTACATATCTATCCCACAAGCTTCAGAACAAAGAATGGGACTATGACATCAATCTCCTGACTTGGTCTGCAGGCTTATTCTATGGATATGTACTGATAGTCCCTCTCTACTTATATGTAATTCTCAAGTACTTCTCTGCTCCAACTGGTATTGTTCAACTCTTCTGTCTTTATGGATATTCCCTGTTCATCTTCATCCCTGCATTGGTAAGTGTTTGATATTCAAGTTCTTTTACATTCCATATTGGGACATAGGATAGGTTTTTGTACTTTAGATGTTCTGATTGTGCCTTATTTGCATATGATAATTGTTCTGATTGTGCCTAAATATTTGCTATTGAATGTGCTTTTTGTACTTTAGATGTTCTGATTTCCCCATTATTTATTTTAGGGTACTATTTGGGCAGAAGCTATCTTGTTTTGATCTCATTATTTTTCAAAATCTTGTATTTATCCACTACATTGATTTCCCATTCCCCATTCTTGGTTGATAGTACTCTATTGTAATTATCTTTTCTCTCTATTATTTCTTGTGTAGAAACTTTAATTTTGTTGATAGACTGATAAATTGCTAGAAGATGGAGGCATTTACCTCTCTATTTTCTCTTGCTATGTGTGTGCAGTACTTGTCGAAATGGAGGCCAGTGGAACCAGCAATATGAAATTTGCCGTGAATGGTTGCATCGTAATTAGGACCTTGGATGGAGCCAATGTTGAGAAAATGCAAGAGGTTGGAGAGGAAAACTTCATTATCTTTGGGGTGAAAGCTAATGAGATCGCAGATTGTTGATATGGAGTTCATTGTGCTTTTGTCACTAGTACATGATAAGTTTGATTTTAATATAAAGTGAATGTTCTAACATTGAGTAGTAGTTTTGTAATAAGTGCTTCCAACTTATTAGATTTTGTGTATTACTATATTTGATACCGTTTCTAACGATGTAACACTCGACAATGCTATATTTTTGTTAATGTTATTGAGTTTGAATTTCTTAATATAGTATATTTTGCAATTATGTTATTGAAGTACAATATTATATAGGTTTAATATAGGTATGGGATAATAATTAGTGGGTAAATTATTATTATTATTTTTTTAATTTTCAAAATTTAGCGACGGACAAAAATCGTAGCAAATTTGTAGCTAAATACCTTCCAACAATAAAGAATGGCAACGGAATAGCGACGGAAATATTCGTTGCTAAATTTAGTGACGGATATTTCCGTCGCAATTCCCTAACAAGTTTCGTCTTCCAATCGTCGCAAAGAGGAAATATAGCGACGGATTTTTTATGTTAGCGACGGATATTTCCGTCGCTAAATTTAGCGACGGAAATAAATTGCGTCGCTGAATTCTAGCGACGCTCATTTTAGCGACGGATTTCGTCCGTCGCTAAACTGTTTAGCGACGGATTTTTCCTATTTAGCGACGGAAATTGTCCGTCGCTATTTTCGCGTTTTTTTGTAGTGACACCTCAACTGTTGTCGGGTTAGGTAAGGAAAAATTAGCCTGTGCACCTAGTGATGAACCGCTAAAGGTGAGTTGGGTTCGATCTAGGTGTGGCGGTGATGCTCCCGGTTGTAAGGTTGACCAACCCGGGGTGTCACAAGGTGGTATCAGAGCCTAGGATCGAGTCAACCTAGGTTTGTTAAGATAAGCTTAAGTTATTCTGTCACCCTAACCCAAGTGTAAACCCTTCGGAACGGAATCGGAGCTGGTGGCTGGATAGCGGTAAATGGGATCACCTATCAGTGTTGCATATAATCTTGAAAATTGTTCATTGTATGATATAATCTCTGCTAATGATCGTATGTGTTTGTTGTTAGTAATTGTGATTGTTTGTGGAAGACGTCATGATAGAACGTTATCCAGAACTGTTCAACTCAGGTTAGTAGTATAGATTTGATTGTCTATTTGTGCTCGATCAACTGTTGTATATTGAATGTCTTGATGTGTGGCTGTATGACTGGCTGTGTGTTGAGACCTTATGTGTTAGGAAGGAAGTTTCGGGGACGAAACTATTCCTAAGGGGGGTAGGGTGTAATACCCCGAAAATTTGGTCCATAGCAGCGAAAATTTATTTTGATCGTAGCATCGCTATATTTCGCGGTGTACCGAACCTAGCCCAATTTTGAGTTTTAGTCTGAGATAAATTTTTTGTTTCAAAATTTTTCCTATTTAGATTATTTTCCACCGAAACTTTATCTGTTTGGACCCTGATAAGTTAAAAGATTTTTATTTTGGAACCACAGGGTAGTGACAAGTGTCACTAATTTTTACCTTGTAATTAAAATATTAATTTTAAGATATGAGTTTGGATAAGCATTCCACATATTTTGTTATTATTATTATTATTATTATTATTATTATTATTATTATTATTATTATTATTATTATTATTATTATTATTATTATTATTATATCATAAGATCAAAGCTTATGAGATAAGATTCATCCATATTTTATTATTATTATTATTAATATTATTATTATATATAAGTGTGGATAAGTATCCATATATTATATTATTATTATTATTATTATTATTATTATTATTATTATTATTATTATTATATATATAGATCATATTTCGTGTGTATATATATATATTGTGATAAGATGAAGCAAAGTCCCATTTCTTCATCTTCATCCTCAATTCGTGAGAGAGAGAGAGAGAGAGAGAGAGAGAGAGAGAGAGAGAGAGAGAGAGAGAGAGAGAGAGAGGGGCAAGTTTCAAGACAACCAACCCAATCAGAGTCAGAGAAAGCATGAATTTCTCTAGACAGAGACTTAGTTACACGTAGGCCAAAGAATAAGGTGTCTTTAACATACCTTAGGACTCGCTTTAAGTTTTCCCAATGTGATAGTGTGGGGGCATGCATATGTTGACACAGTTGATTGACTGCAAAAGAGAGATCAGGTCGTGTAATAGTAAGGTATTGAAGTGCACCTACTAGACTTCTGTATTTTGTTGGATTCTCATATAATTCTACAGTGGGTGAGGAGGATTTCGATGGAGATATAGCAGTGGTTAGAGGCTTGCAATCAGTCATGCCAGCACGTTTCAGGATGTTTGTCATGTATCTTTGTTGAGAAAGAATAACACCATCACTAATTTTTTCTAGTTCAATCCCAAGGAATAATCCAGGCTCACCAAGATCTCTAATCTTGAAAGTGGTACACAATTTCAACAATAAATCATCAACCACTAGTTGTTGATCATTACCCATCACAAGAATGTCATCCACATAAACTAGCAAGTACACACAAGCAGAACCTCTTGAATAATAGAACAGAGATACATCAGTTTTATAAGCAATGAACCCAACTGAAAGCAAGAATGTGTGAAAGCGATTAAATCAAGCCCTAGCTACCCCTGTTTTAAACCATACAGAGAGCGTTTCAACAGACACACATGATCAGGAAATTGAACATTAGTATAACCAGGTGGTTGACGCATGTACACAGTTTCAGTCAAATTACCATACAAGAAGGCATTATGGACATCAAGTTGTCTTACCACCGCAACATGAAGAGATGGCTAAACTCAAGAGAATCCTGACAGTAGTGGGTTTAACAACTGGACTGAATGTATCAAATAAGTCCTGACTAGGAACTTGATTAAAACCCTTCACAACCAGCCATGCTTTATGCCTCTCTATCGAACCATATGCTTTCTGCTTAGTGCGAAAAACTCATTTACAACCAATGAGATTCATACCTGGACGAGGAGGGACCAGAATCCATGTCTGGTTGTGAAATAAAGCATTGAACTCCTTATCCATTGCTTCTCGCCATTCTGAAAATTTTACTGCCTGAGTATAGTATGTAGGTTCAGAAGGACAGACTTGAGTAGACAAGGTCGTGTGAGGGGCAACAGACTAACTTCTAATAGCCATTGCATGAGTGCGAACTGTAGGTCTAGAAGAGTGACCACGTGGCCGACCCCTAGACCGAGTAGAAGCAGTTGTATATACACAACCAAACATTCCTTTAAGGTACAAAATTTTATAACACAAAACACAAAAAATTAACAATATAAGATACACGTACTATGGTCCACAGCGTGAATCTTGGACCATGGTATAAGGATTGCCTATCCCTATCGTGAACCCTACTTTTAGGCCCTGTTTGGTAAATTATCAACCTATCAGTCAATTTTAGCTTATTTGACCACTATTAGTTGTTTGGTTAATAAGCTTTTTGTAACTCCAAAATGCTAAAATTCAAAAGGCTACTCAAAGCAGCCTTTTCAGTTAGCTTTTTGAGAAAAGAAATTATACCAAACAGCTATCAGCTAACAGCTAATTTATCAAACAACTTTCTACAATTAGCCAATATTATCGACAAATCATACCTTCTAACACAAACAGCCAACCCAATCAGCCAACAACCATTTACCAAACAGGGCCTTAATCTTCAGTTATTTGATCAGAGATTGGACCGTTCATCATTGCCACTTGCCAGTTCCTCATCTTCAGAATTTCGTAACTAAAATACTTATTTTAATTAAGGTGTATTAAATTCAAGCTAGTTATCATATTTTCAATTTTTAATTTTCAAAAACTTTACACTACTTAAAAATTTGAGGAGAATGAAATTTTAAAGAACATGACAAATATAAATGACAAAACCATTTTAAGAAATCTAACATTATATATTATCCATACATGTCAAAAAGCAAATCAAAAGAAAACACATATCATTCAGTGAGATAATTATCTGTTTGAACCAAATGTTCCTTTAAGGTTTGATTAATGTTATGTGTTCAACTATTAAAAAGTTTTTATTTTCAGCATGAAACCTATTTTATTGAGAATGAAATAAATAGCCAAAGACCTTCTGGTCTAGTGGCACCCGGTGTCCCAATTTACACTCCCACATGGATGATGCGAGTGAATTTGAGTCTCAGTGTAGGCTCTTTGTGCTTCAGTAGGTTGAGAAAGTAGCTATTGAACAGATACTTTGAATTTTACCTGAAATTACAATCAAGCTTATGAATTTTAAAAATGTGCAATTAAACACTTGAACTTGTCATCATTTTGGTGTATCAAAACACGTTAGCTGTTTTGTTTTGTTTTTTTTTTTTTTTTTTTTTTTTTTTTTTTTTTTGAGTACTACAACCTAGCCTATACATAGTATATGTTCGACATGATAATGCCAACATCCTTGATTGAGATGGACTCAAACCTGAGACCTTCCATTTTGGAATACTAATAGTGATATCATCAAACCACAAGCTACTTGACACTTGACACAGTACAATAGCCAGTCAATCACCTAAAATAATTGATTATTAGATTTCCGTCAACAATTCCAACATGTTATAACGACAACAACAACATCAACTTGAATTTTAGACATACGGAACCAAATTAAAAATGAAAATATAATATAGTCAAAGGATGAACAAGAAAATTGAGTCTATAATTGTATGCAATGGCCAAAGGGTCATCTCTTCTGTATACATATATACCAACACAAACACAATCAATTCCTATCTAGCTTTTCCCTTCAATTCCCACAAAGCTAAGAAAAAGAAACTGAGAATTGAATACGGATGGATCCAAAGGTCATCACTTGCAAAGGTAATATGCATTTACACAAGCTAATTTATATCATGGTTTGTTTCATTCAAGCTGGTTTGGCTGTTAAGAATTTTGGGCAAACAATATAATGAATTGAAGGTGAGATTTATTATGGAATTGTTATATGGTTTTGTAGCTGCTGTGGCATGGGGAGAGGGAGAGGAGTTGAAGGTGGAAGAGATACAAGTGGATCCACCAAAGGGTTGTGAAGTTCGTATAAAGATGTTGTATGCCAGTTTATGCCACACTGATACCCTATGCCATTCTGGCTTTCCAGTTGTTAGTTTCCTAGCTTCTCTTAATTATTATTTATTTGGCTTATTACTTCTGTTGATCCACTTGTTTTCTTTACTAATATAATTAATATAATACAATTATATTATTTAATCTTCAGGCTTTATTTCCACGAGTTCTGGGACATGAGGGAGTTGGGTAAGTCAATCCCATCTAATCATCTATCTCAATATAAAACATGTTAAAGTAGTTGTTGTCCTTTTTTGGTCCACATTGTTTATGGTTCACATGTTATAAATTGATGACCGCTCAATATCTCAGTCTTATCCCATTATTTAACTATTTTTTTTTCTTTTCATTTTGCTCACATAAATAATCAAATACTATCTGCGTCGAAATGAATTTAGGCGCAAATTATATTGTGGACCATGATCATATCTGATACTGCAGTTGTGTTGAACTGATATTGCAGTTGTGTTGAAAAGATATTGCAATTGTGTTTAAAGGAAACTGCAGTTGCACGGAACAGAGGTCATTCATCCGTTCAACACAACTGCAGTATCTGTTCAACACAACTGCAGTATCTTTTCAACACAACTGCAGTTCCAGATGAATGACACGGCCTCTGTTCCACGCAACTACAATTACCTTTTAACACAACTGCAGTATCCTTTCAACACAACTACATTATCAGTTTAACACAACTGCAGTATCAACCATGACCCATGGTCCACAGTATAACGACTGGAAATTAGGGGTCTAAAGGTGTATGTCAAACCACGTGATGGGATACGATAGGATTGGAAAGTGAAAATATTTTTATACGCAAAGAAGCATGCCTTGCGAGTTTTGCAAGCTAATAATTATTTCTTTGAAAAAAAAACTAACAAATTAAGTTTTTAGTTAACCATATGAAATATTATTTTGAGTGGTCCTACTAACGATTTTAATCAAAATGGAAGTGGATTCGAATTCTCAAAAAATGAGGACATCAATTTCGTACATTTATATATTTAAAATAGTTTATGGCCGGGTTTAATATATATCATACGAGCGAAGCACAAAAACATATGTCCAATATTTATATTTTAAAAAATAATTAACAAATTCTTACTAATTAAAATTTAAATAAAAAATTATTTATTATATTAATCCAATAATATTATTATCATTATTGAATATAAGAAAAGATATGGTAGATGCATGTGCATAGTAAAATCAGTGAAAAAGATAACGGAAGTTATACGGTAAGGGTACGTTTGTCAAAAAAAATTGTATAGTACAACTCTAAAAATATATTGTACAAAATGGTTAGCATTAAAAACATGGACATAAATTAGAGATATAACTTGGATTGAGACTTATTATATTTTTAAATATATAGTTATCATGCGCACCATGAATTTAGGGTAAGGTTGGAAACGTGTATGGTCCCACATCATTAGAAAATGAGTTGTATTACATGTACTCCCAAATCCTATTTCCTTACTTTCACTTCATGATGTAGCAACAAACGATAGGATATTTTATTCACGTGGGTTCCAAGAGACTAGTATATAATTAAATGTTCAGTAAGGTTTTTGACTGCTCCAGCTCTAAAGTTTTCTTCCATCTTTTTTTTTTTTAATACTACTAACTCTATTAGAATGCAGTATATGTTCATAACTACTTTATCACAAGAGTCAGTGAAGGGTTTGATGTCACTGGACCACAAGGTCCTTGGCTTTTCTTCCATCTTGATGTAACATATTTAATTCGATACCTTAGTATTTGATTAGAAGTAGCTAGAAGCCACCTAATAAATATAAGCCATGTTTGGTGGGCAAAATAGCATTATTCATAAATGTTTTCATTTTTAATAAAATATAAAACATGTTATTTACTAGAAGACTCTACTTATCACATACAAGGTTTGAATGAGTTTCAACATAATAAGCATGCAATCGTTTTGGTGTTTCTGAAATCGAATATTATATTTTTCAATATAAAGAAATTTGTAAATAACTAATTGTATATTTTGTTTTGCTATAGTGTGATAGAGAGTGTAGGTGAAAATGTAAGTGAGCTTAGAGTAGGAGACACAGTAATGCCACTATATTTGGGAGAATGCGGAGAATGCTTGAATTGCAAATCAGGAAAGTCCAACTTATGCCACAAGTACACTCTGTTCAACACTGGCCTAATGTGTGATGGCACATCAAGAATGTCTATAAGAGGAAAAACAGTATACCACAACATCACCACCTCCACTTGGTCAGAATATGCCGTCGTCGATGTCAATTACGTGGTTAAAGTCGATCGTCGACTACCTCTTCCGCATGCTAGCTTGCTTTGTTGTGGGTTTACTACTGGGTTTGGAGCAACCTTCAAGACAGCTGAGGTAGAGAAAGGCTCGGTTGTTGTTGTCCTAGGTCTTGGTGCTGTTGGATTGGGAGTAAGTCTTTTATTATAATTTCTTATTTAAGTCCATGATCCATTTTTTACGATGTTTGTCTTTGGCATCTTATTTCCTAAATTTAATACTATATATGCATCTTAGTAATTTTGTAATATTTTTAATTAGAAGAGTTGCACTAGTTCTTGTGTTAATGATTATGTTAAAATTTAGGAAAAAGTGTCAAATAGGCCATTGAACTTATCGCTTTTGTGCAATTGGGCCATTGAACTTAAAAAGTGTGCAATTCAACCATCAAACAAGTAAAATTTGTGCAATTGGACCATTTTTACAAATTTTTTTAATTCAATTTGAGTTAAAAACATTTCAATATTGACTTCCAACTAGTATGGTAGAAGAAAATGCCACTCTTAATACATATATGTTAGTAATACAAATTGGATTTTACTAGAAAATTTTTGTAAAAATGGTCCAATTGCACAAATTTTGCTTGTTTGATGGTTGAATTGCACACTTTTTAAGTTCAATGGCCCAATTGCACAAAAGCGATAAGTTCAGTGGCCTATTTGACACTTTTTCCTAATATTTATAACATGGGGTGTGGTTGAGTGGCAATGACTCATCTATCTTTAACCAAATGTTAAGGGTTTGATCCTTGTATGTGGGTATGTAGCAGTCTTAAATCTTCATGTCGGTTGTCTCACCTAATGGAGGTACCTACATTCAACAAGGGGATGAGTCACATACTGTATGTGTGTGTTTGATAGTGGAAACTTTGGATGCACAGAAAAAAATTATTATGTTAAAATTTATCATTATTATTGAAAAATTTTAATTGCCTAAAATTAGTTATAAACTTTTTGAAAAATTGAAAAAAAAATAAGGAAAAGAAAATAGAGACTTGTTTTTGTTGGTACACCGTACGTCAGTACGTGTGATGAGATTGCATTGGTAAGGTTTGAATTTAACTTTACCATTTATAAATAATTTAAGTGTGAACACAGTTTGGTCAAAAAATATTTAATGGTCAAATAGTATATTGGATATAAGTTGGGTATTAATTATTAAATTATCAAATTTTAAAGATTTAAATATAAGTTTTGTATAAATATTTAAAAAATCACTAAAATAATAATAATAATAATAATAATTTTTTCTAAGGTATCATATTATATTTTGTACTAGGTATAACGATGCATAATATGTGTAGATGCACGGGATATTATGAAAACAAGTATTTGTAATATTTGATATATCATAAATAACATATATAGTTATATTTGATAAAAAAAAAAAAAAAAAAAAAGGGTCACACTTGTGTGAGACCGTCTCACGGATCCTTATTCGTGAGACGGGTCGGGTCGGGTCAAAGCGCCATGCAAATGTCATACTTATATGTGCAAATCTCACACTTTATGCTCAAATATAACACTAATCAAAAATACAATTTTTGTTACTTATAAGAGAAAAAGTAATACATTTTTCATAATAAGTAATGTTGACAAGTACCTTTCACTTATAAGGGCAAATATAATACTTTTGAGGAAAAATGTAATATTTTTAAATCGAAATGTAAAAGTATTGTATTTTCCCTTAAAAGTATTACATTTACCCTAATAAGTAACAAAAATTGTATTCCTAATTAGTATTACATTTGAGCATATAAGTATGACATTTGTGCATATAAGTGTTACATTTGCATCTCGACCCGACCCGACCCGTCTCATGGTGAGACGGTCTCACACAAGTTTTTGCCTTATACTATTGTCAGTTAAATAATACCGTAAAAATTTTCATATTTATAATTCTAACAAAGCTAGCTATTGCTAATTTTAATTTGTTTTAAAATTTCAGGCTATTGTGGGAGCTCGAGAGCAAGGAGCAGCTAAAATAATAGGGATTGATATCAACGATTTTAAACGTGAAAAAGGAGAAGCCTTTGGAATGACTGATTTCATAAATCCTTCCAAAGCATCCGATAAATCAATTTCTGAATTGGTTAAAGATGCGACAGGAGGACTAGGAGCCGACTATGTTTTCGAATGTACTGGAGTTACAGCTCTTATTAATGAAGCCATTGAATCCACTAAAATTGTAAGTCCTGAGAAATGAAGATTCTAACAAAACTATCCTTATCACTTATTATTTTTAGATGACGAGAAAAATCCACAATAATTATAGGTAAACCTTGCCTTGAGTCAACCTAAACCAAAAGAAAGTAAATCAGTCTAAGTTATTCATAACTGAATGACTTAAATTAAGAAGACAAAGATTCAAATTCATGACCTTGTTATTACAACTGTGGATCTCTTAACATCTCAGCTGAGGTTATCCTTTTTTTTTCTCAGGTTTACAAGAACAACATTAAAATGTCTTTATTGCATATATTATACATAACGTTATTGTAAAGTATGCTAAAATGTTTCTTGAATATAGATTTTTAAGATTACAATTTGTAATACAAGTGTTGCTGCATTATAAATTAGGGTCTTGGTACGGCGGTGATTCTTGGGTTAGGAACTCAAATTAATGTGGAAATCAACTATGGTGCTCTCCTCTTTGGTCGAACAGTAAAAGGCAGTTTCTATGGTGGAGTAAGAATTCGCTCAGATCTTTCGTCAGTTTTCGAAAAATGCATAGACAAGGTATGTATGCATAAATTTGTAATTTAATTAGATTAAACTGCATTCACATAGTCGAGTTGATACTTAAAATTTCTTGTCTGAATTGAGATCTAAAATTCTAATTACATCTCATATATTAAAATATTGTGCCTTATTATCCATTAAAAGTCGACTGCAACTAAGGGTGTGTTTGGTAACCTGTAAAATGGCTTCCGGAAAATGTTTTTCGTGTTTTCTGTGTTTGGCAATGTCTGGAAAATGTGGTCAACGGAATATGTTTTCCGTTGACCAAGGAAAACCAGTTCATTTTTCCGGGATCGCCAGAATAGCTGTTTCGCATGTTTTCGACCAAAACCAAGTCATATCACCCGTGGCCATAGACCAAGGAGGTGGGGAAACCACGGAAAACCTTTGCTGCATTTTTTTTTTATTTTCTATTTTTTTTTATTTTTTTTATAAATTCTATTTTTTAATAAATACAATTATTTTAATAACTATTATAAATTTTTTATTTTAAATATAACAATTACAATGTTTAATTATACAATTCTATCCATTTTCCAGAAAATGAACCAAACATACAAAGACAGTTTTCCATAATACAACCAAACACTGGAAATGAAACTGTTTTCCGGAAAATGACTCATTTTCCAGAAAACATTTTCGATAAGTCATTTTCCTGCTTTCCAAACGGACCCTAAGTGACTAACGGTTCTTGTTCCAATGCAATATAATAACTAGGCAAAAACGTAACTTGGAATGACTTTCTAATCGTTTTTATTTTAATTTTTTCCTTCTGTATAGAAAATCAAGCTGGATGAGTTGATAACTCATGAAATATCATTGAGTGAAATGAACAAAGCATATGAGCTGACAAAGCAAGCTGATTGTGTGAAGCTTCTTATCAAGTTTTAGTGAGGGCATGGCAACATCTGCTGCATGCTCATTATCTTAATTAGGCCAGAGATAAGTGCAATAGTAATTCTGTCTGCACCGTGTCAAATGATGTTTAATTTATGGCTGGTGAGAATAAATTGGTGTTATTATATATGTTAAACAAGGTGGTGTCACTGCATCGTAGCATTGAAAGGATTGTATTGTATTAATTAAGTAATAATAACATTTGAATTTTAAATGCATCATACATACATAGGTGCAATGTGAATCTGGAGCGTGGTTAAATGAAAGAGATTTCATCCTATATCCTTGACCAAATGTTAAGAGATCGATTCTTGGCTTTGGATAGGTAGCAAACTTAATTCTTCAGGCCCGCTATTCCACCCATAGAAGTGTCTATAATTAATCGAGGGACGGTGGATTCCCTAGGTTACATCCAAAAAAAAAAAAAAGCATTGGTTCGATGTACACACAAGTATTTTTCATTTATGCCCCAAACTTCTTGTGTAATGACGATTGAGATTTCATTATGCATTTTATCCACTAGTAATAATTTATATGCTTTAATTTGTGTTTTAAGTCCTCTTCGTACTGATGAGAACTGAATATTTGTATTGAATGAATTCGATAATTACAATGGTAGAGATAGGGGATATATATACTCGGAGTCTCAGGGAGACTAAGATAGATAGTCCTAACATGTCTCAGATACATAGAGTTTTAATACTCCCCCTCAAGCACATGGTAAACTAGAAACTTGTAGCTTGTCTCTAAGAAAAGTAAACCTAGGACTAGGTAAAGCCTTTGTAAAGATGTCTGCAAATTGATCCTTTGTTGAAATAAAGTTCACTTGAATATCGTCATTAGCAACTCTATCTCTAACAAAATGATAATCAATCTCCACGTGTTTAGTTCTTGCATGAAAGATAGGATTTGCACACATGTATGTAGCTCCAAGATTATCACACCATAATTTTGGAACAGGAATGTCAAATTAAATATATTGATCTCACGCAGCAAGGATAATATAATCCATATAATCTCAGCACAGACATTTGCTAGAGCTTTATATTCAGGAGGACCTATCAACAGTTCTCTGTTTCTTGCATACCCAAGACACAAAATTGGCACCGAGAAACACAGCATACCCACTAGTAGATTTACGATCCTCAGGACAACCAGCCCAATCAGAGTCAGAAAAAGGCATGGATTTGTCTAGACAGAGACTTAGACACGCGTAGACCAAACGATAAGGTGCCTTTAACATACCTCAGAACCCACTTCAAGCGTTCCCAATGTGATAGTGTGGGAGCATGCATATGCTGACAGAGTTGATTTACTGCAAAAGACAGATCAGGGCGTATGTAACTGTAAGATATTGAAGTGCACCTGCTAGACTTCTGTATTTCGTTGGATCTTCATACAATTCTGTAGTAAGTAAGGGAGATTTTGATGCAGAGATAGGAGTGGCTAGAGGCTTGCAATCAGTCATGCCAGCACGTTTCAAGATGTCTGACATATACATTATATTTGTTGAGAAAAACAACACCATTGGTAGTTTTGACCAGTTCAATTCCAAGGAAGAAACCAGGCTCACCAAGATCCCTAATTTTGAATGTAGTAGACAACTTTGACAGCAAATCAACCACCAGTTGCTGATCATTACCCATCACAAGAATGTCATCCACATAAACTAGCAAGTATACACATGCAGAACCTTGGGAATAATAGAATAGAGACACATTAGTTTTAGAAGCAATGAACCCATCTAAAAGCAAGAATGTATGGAGACGATTAAACCAAGCCCTAGGAGCTTGTTTTAAACCATATAGGGAGCATTTCAACAGGCACACATGATTAGATTGAGAATTCAAATGTGATTGGATTGCACAGAGAGAGAGAGCTTATATCTGATAACTCAGACCTCTCCTATTCTACAGGTAACTAAACAAAGACTAAACTATAGCCATAGAAATATAAACTATATACTATACAAGGAATGCAATAATAATAATAATAATATCGCTAACACACCCCCTCAAGCACAAGGTTGGAGGGCGACAACATTGAGTTTGCCTCGTAGTTCTTGAAAGCGCGGAACAGGAAGTGGTTTGGTGAAGATATCAGCTAGCTGATCCCGAGTAGAAACAAAATTAACCACGAACTCTCCAAAGGCGACCTTGTCTCGAACAAAGTGGTAGTCAATTTCCACGTGCTTCGTACGGGCATGTAAAATTGAATTCGCTGCTAAATATGTTGCCCCAAGATTATCACACTAGAGCTGGGCCGGGTTACCTGAATAAATACCAAGCTCCCGAAGCAGTGAGACAACCCAAGTGACCTCCGCGGAAACATCTGCCAAACCCTTGTATTCAGCCTCCGTAGAAGAATGAGCCACAGTGCGCTATTTGCGTGAGACCAAGAGATCAGATTGCTACCAAAAAAGACGGCGTAACCGCTAGTTGACTTCTTGTCAACTGGACATCCGGCCCAATCTGAATCAGAATAAGCATGTAATTCAGTGGAAGAGGAGGATGACAGCCGAAGCTGTTGAGTACCTTTGACATAGCGGAGAACACGCTTTAGTAGGCCCCAGTGATCTATGGTTGGTGAATGCATGAACTGACACAACCTGTTGATAGAGTAGGATAGATCTGCCCGCGTGATGGTAAGATACTGCAGAGCCCCAACTAGACGTCGATATTGTGTTGGATTGTCGTAGAGTTCGGGAGCCGGAGTGGCTGGCTGCGTGACAGCAGTTGGTGTTGCTAGAGGTTTGCAGTTAGACATGCCAGCACGTGACAATATATCCTTCATGTACCGTTGTTGAGAAAGTAAAAACCTAGCCTTATCAGCTATAGTCTCTATACCCAAAAAGAAACTCGGCGTGCCTAAGTCACGGATTTTGAAAGTGCAGGAGAGCTGTTTGAGAAGACTGTCGATTAATACGGCATCATTCCCCATCATGATGATGTCATCGACATAAACCAGTAGGAAAACCCGAGAAGAGCCAGCGGTGTAGTAAAAAAGTGAGACGTCGGTTTTAGAGGCTGAGAACCCCGTCGACAACAAGAACTCGTGTAGTCTGTTAAACCATGCCCGTGGTGCCTGTTTTAACCCATAGAGAGAGTGCTGTAGATGACAAACATGTCCTGGATGCGTAGGATCTTCGTAGCCAGGTGGTTGTTTCATGTATACCGTTTCTAACAAGTGCCCATTTAAAAACGCGTTATGAACATCTAGCTGGCGTAGAGTCCAGCAGTCAGAGACTGCCAAGGAGAACAATAGCCTGATTGTAGTAGGCTTGAGAACCGGGCTAAACGTGTCAAAAATGTCTTCTCCTGCTACTTGATTAAGGCCTTTTGCAACCAAACGTGCCTTGTAGCGCTCAACGGAGCCGTCAACTTTTCGCTTGGTCTTGAAGACCCAATTGCAACCAATAATATTCATACTAGGGTTTGGTGGTACAAGTTTCCATGTGTTGTTATGTTACAGGGCATTGAACTCTTGATCCATGGCGTCACGCCATTGCGGGTGTCCGATGGCCTGAGAGTAACATGTAGGTTCTACGGTGGCATTGAGAGCGTAGAATTGCTCGCCGGTGCCACGAGTTTTGGTGCGAGTTCGGATGGCATGACCCTCACTACGAGCTGGGCCCGTTGATGCATGTGTCTCAGTAGAAGCGGCTGGTGCTTGAATAGCCATTGGCGGAGATTCCCGAGCTAGTGGCACAACCATATCTATTGTGTCGGAACAAGTGATAGGTATAATGGGACCAGCACCCCATGGTGTACTAGAAACATCATTGCGAGAGTCACCCTGTATTGTAGGCTGCACAGAAAAAGGAAATACAGACTCGTTAAATCGGACATGACGACAGATAAAGATCGCCCCCGTGTTAAGGTTCATGCAACGATATCCCTTATAGGAAACTGGGTAACCTAGGAAGACACAAGGAGCAGATCGGTATTCTATTTTGTGACGGTTATAAGGCCGAAGATATGGGAAGCAACGACAACCAAAGACTCGAAAGAACGTATAGGGTGGGTGTGTATTATAGACGCGGTAGTGAGGAGTTTGAAACTGTATGGCTGAGGAGGGAAGACAATTTATCAAGTATGTAGCCGTTTCAAAGGCATAGTCCCAGTAATGTTGTGGGGTGGAGCTTTCAGCGAGTAGAGCTAAGCCGGTTTCGACCATGTGTTTATTACGGTGCTCTACACGGCCATTTTGTTTATGGGTGTAGGCACATGATTGGCGATGAGTAATACCAAGAGTTTCAAACAGTTTATGGAGGCAGCGGTATTCACCCCCTAGATCTGACTGTATGGCTTTGATAAAACGGGAAAAGTGCCGCTCTACCATCGCCCAAAATAAATCAAAAGTTTTATAAATGTCTGATTTTAACCGTAATGGGTATAACCAGCAATAACGAGAAAAGTCGTCAACAAAGAGTACAAAGTAACGCGAACCCGAAGCAGAAATAATAGGCGATGCACCCCATATGTCCGTGTATACTAAATCTAGTACATTATGACTACTGTTTGGAACCCTATCTAAAGGAAATCGTGCAGATTTGCCTAACTGACACGTTGTACACAATTTAGTAGTACGAACATTATTTGGTGAAACTAGACAACTTTGTAAGACGCGTTGCAAAACTTGATTGTGGGGGTGACCTAGCCGCTGATGCCACACTACTGGCGAAGCTCTGGCTAAGAGAAAGGCTGAATGACACCTAGGCAGCAACAGTTTGTATAAACCACCCACCGTGGAACCCTTAAACAGAACCTCCCGGGTGTTGCAGTCCTTCACAAAAAAACAATTTTTGTGAAATTCAAAATACACGTTATTTTCATTAGTGAACCTGTAAACGGATAATAACGGTAAAGACAGGTTTGGAACGTGTAGGACATTAGACAATTTTAATTGTTTTGAATTAGAAGGGATGGTTGCATGACCCATACGGGAGATCCCCAGACCTGCGCCATTACCAACTTTAAGGACATCACCGCCCGTGTAAGGTTATGAGTGCTACAGCATTTGATCATCGGGAGTCGCATGGGATGACGCACCCGTATCCAGGTACCAGCCGTCGGATTGAACCTGAAGGGGATCACTGGAAACTGCTACGTTTGCACTTGGACTCAGGCGATCTGCATAACATTTAAAACAATAAACATCAGAATGCCCGTGAGATCTGCATATTTGACACCGTTGAATTCCGCCACCACGTCCACGATTCCAGGATCCGCGACCTTGCCCTTGTCTGTCGCGCCCACCAGTCGAATTTCGACCACCAAAATTAGAGTCAGTAGGATGACGGCCGCCGCGACCTGCATAAAATGTCGTAGGAGGTGTTGTCAACGCCGCCGAGTCCAGCGCGAAATCATCGCTGTGGATGAATTCCTGAGCACATAGATGATCGGCCAGTTGAGGAATGGTGATCGACGCCCCTGAAACAGTGAGAGCGCTGGCCATGGCGTGGTATTCCGGCCGCAGACCGCGCATGGCATAGAGGACTTGTTCATCCGCAGAGAGCGGCCGGCCAGCTAACGACAAAGCTTCAACGATCATTTGGGCTTTCCCTAAGTACTCAACCGGCGTATTGTTTCCTTGGCGAAGAGTTTGAAATTCTCCGAGGAGACTAAGACACCGGGAGCGGGAGGAGGACGCCAAGGCAGCAGTAATGGAATCCCAAACGTCACGCGCCGATTCCCGTCCAACAGCAAGATACATGACTTCGTCGGTGAGCGACGAAATCAACAGAGACAAGATGGATTGATCTTGTTGTACCCACAGTGCGTGGGCGGGGTTGAGCTCTGGAGGTGTTGCCGTCGACGCCGAAGCTCCGGCCGGTGGGGTGGTGGTGATGGTCGCCGAAGGATACGGAGTCGAACCATCTATGAAACCGAGAAGCCCTTGCCCTCGTAGGAACGGGACGAGCTAGGTACGCCAGAATAAATAATTGTGCGCCGTGAGTTTGCAAGAAAAAAAAATGGTGTGCAGAATTTAGGGAGGTGGGTGTCACCGGCGGTGGAGCCGCGGTGGTTGCGAGTGTCCGGTCAGTAGGAGGGGTGGCCATGGGAGGGTGATCAGAGTAGTTACGAGAAGGAAGCGGTGGAAAAGGAGAAGGACCAGTCCTAACGCAACTGATACCAGATTAGATTGAGAATTCAAATCTGATTGAATTACACAAAGAGAGAGAGCTTATATCTGATAACTCAGACCTCTCCTATTCTACAGGTAACTAAACAAAGACTAAACCAAAGCCATAGAAATATAAACTATATACTATACAAGGAATGCAATAATAATAATAATAGTAATAATAATAGTAATAGTAATAGTAATGGTAATAGTAATGGTAATAGTAATGGTAATAGTAATGGTAATAGTAATGGTAATGGTAATGGTAATGGTAATGGTAATGGTAATGGTAATGGTAATGGTAGTGGTAATGGTAGTGGTAATGGTAATGGTAATAGTAATGGTAATAGTAATGGTAATAATAATGATAATAATAATGATAATAATAATGATAATAATAATAATAATAATAATAATAATAATAATAATAATAATAATAATAATAATAATAATAATAATAACAATATTGATTTAACTTTTATGCATATTTGTGGCATAATTGGCACCTAATTGATAGAAAATGAAAAAGGAAACAAAATATAATATAATATATAATAATAATAATAATAATAATAATAATAATAATAATAATAATAATAATAATAATAATAATAATAATAATAAGAATAATAATAACAATAATAATAATATCGCTAACACACATGATCAGAAAATTAAATATAGATGTATTGTATAGAACTGTTGATATGAATTTTAAGCTATACCATGTATAGTAATTTTTAAAAAAACTTAGGGGTTTTAATTAAAATAAATAAAATATTTATTAAAAAACAATCATCCGTTACCGTTTCTAGCTAGGAACGATAGTGAATGATCTATAATAATAATAAAAAAAAAATATCATTTGCTACCGTTCCTAGTTAGGAACGGTAGCGGATGAGCTATTTTTAAAAAATGTATATAATCTGTTAGGAACGGTAGCGGATGACCTAATATTAAAAAATAAAATAAAATTCGTGACCGTTGAACTTAAAAACAGTAGCGGATGACTGGACTTTCCGCCACCATTCCACAATGGTGGCGGAAAGTCAATGACTTTGGATATCGAATGCATAATCAATTCTTATTATGTTTGTATCATATTGCTATATTTGCATCAGAATACTAAGATACATATACCCATATTTTTGTAAAATGGTGTTTCTTCATCCATTGTTTGAACATGTATTCAAAATAGTGGTTTTTCCCATTGTTGTCACATATTGCTTCGTAGAGTTACATGAAAATGATGATCTTGTAGATCATGTCCTCCATTGCCAACTGTGGTTTTATTAAACTCTCTTTTCGTAGAAGCAATTATTAAACTTGAGCTCTAGATATTGAATACATTTGGCATCTAAGGAATTCAGACAAGCTTCCGTTGCTAAGTCACAGAGCACTGATACCCAGAAGGTAAAAGCTCTCATTTTCATACGTCACCACTTGAACCGCGACCTTAAAAATGAGTATTTGATTGGAAGTCCCTGAAGGACCATTTCGACTAATAGTCATCAATTGTCCTTCCTTAGGCACAATTTGACTAGCTTTTAATATCGAGTTTTAAGATTATAAGTCAGTAAGTGACTATAATTCAGCTCTGCATAAAATAGTCTCGCAATTAAAACTCTGCAAACAGGAAGTTTCAGAAAAATGCTTATTTGAAAATATTATATATACTTTTCATGCGAGCAACCATGTACTCTAGCGGTAGTACAAGACAACAAATTATGAAGCATTTTAAGCTGATTAGCACTCATTGTAGCTAAGAAACATAACTAGTTGTTGATGAAGAATCAAAATGCATGTATTGTTGGTTTTGCGCTGGTGCCTGAAGCACATAATGTTGCACAGTCGAGCAACTTTATAAAGGGTTGAGGTCGAGGTTATAACTGGTGTGGTATGAGTTTCAAGCTCAAAAATAAGAAGCAAAGTGATCAAGGTAATCAATGACGACCATACTTATTGAGGCAAAATTCTAGCCAGAAGTTTGCTTTCAATGTTGGTGTGAAGGGCAGTGGTCCCTACATGCCGCGCACCAAAGCACTTTGTCATCGAAGAATGAGTCTCAGCTCATCTTGTTGGTTCTAGTTTGCTTGAAGCAAATACTGTAATAAATGATGATAACGAAGTGATGAGGTATTGATGAAAAAATGATTGGTGTTATTATAATGTTTGAGTAATGCATGAAAATATATTCATGTATGAGGAGTTAGCTTATGCCTGAAGCATCTAAGAAGTTAGCTCATGCTTGAAGTATTTGAGAAGTTAGCTTATGCCTGAAGCATACGTGACCGCAATATTTGAAAAGTTATTGCATGGCCGAGAAGTATATATATACTTACAAGTGCAAAGAAATTTAAATTTACTGATTTTCTTTGCTGATTTTACTACTCGGTTTAACTATTTGAAATTTACTATTCAGAAGTGTACTTCTCTAAGCTTACCTTTCTAATCTTACTTCCTGGAGTTACTTCCCTTAGTTTTGATGCTTATTTATGAAAATTTTTCTCATGCATGAAATCGTGACCCTCGTATGCAATTAGCTGGTTGCTAATTCAAGGTTGAAATTGTTCCAAAAATCCTATATCAATCCTGGAAGGATTGCTATTATCAAGAAATTATGATAATCTTTCTTTGACTTATTTCAAGATGACAAGATATTGAATC
This sequence comes from Ipomoea trifida, assembly GCA_003576665.1. NCBI lineage: Eukaryota > Viridiplantae > Streptophyta > Magnoliopsida > Solanales > Convolvulaceae > Ipomoea > Ipomoea trifida. Next base: position 2,671,131 of record CP025649.1, on the reverse strand, counting down.
TCCCTCTGAATATGTCTTAGTGCAATTCTGTGTTATTTAAGGAGTGGTATACCCCTTTATAAGAATGATCATTGACTTATGACATACATGATATGATTGATTTAAATGTTATTAGCTTGAAATATAGAAGCAAATGATATCATATCAGTTTGTCCGAAGCAAACGAATGAATGAATTATATCATATCAATTTGGCTGAAGCAAATGAGGGAGTGAATTATATTATGTGAATTTGCACGAAGCAAATTAACCAGTGAGTGAAACTAATGGGAAGTTGAGGATAGAGATCTTGAAGATCTATTTTATTTGACAAGCTTCCCAGTTTTCCTATGATTATTGTGTACCCTTATAATATCATTTGATATGCATGCTTTCATATTTGATCATAGATGATTGCGTATATGTTTTGGGTACTTCATATGTTGCGGTACATTTTTTTAAAGGCTTTAAAGACCCAAATGATATTATAATATGGGATGGGCTAGTGAGTTGCCTTGGGCAAATATTTTTTTTGGTGAGTCAGATTCCTTCAAGTGCATATTACATAAAGCATATTTTGTAGAAGAAAATGCTTAAACTATGTATTTTTCTTGTTGGGGACATCAGTTTTATATGCTATCAGAATCTGACCCACTGCATATCATAATTATTCCTCCTAGCTCCTAATACGTGGTATAAGATCAAACATTTCCCTGTCTGCGTTTTGTTCATAGTGTGCAGCTTATTTTACTATGTTACCGCCATTGCGTACCTCCAAGGGCTATCAAAACCTCCGTCTGTTGTTTAAATACTTGAGCCCATGATATGGGATCAATATATAATTAGGTACGCTAATTGCACACTTGATGAAGATCGTTTCACAGCATTAGGGGGAGATAAAAGCCCAAATTTTATAGAATGTCGAGAAATTTCATGGAATGATTGATGAAAAAGATCTTCAGTATTTAAACCCACGTATTAGGTAGACTGAACTAGAAGTTCAGAAGAGGTAAACTGAACTAGAAGTTCAGAAGATATCTAATATGCCAATATATATACTGATAAGAAGAGTGACTAGGTCTCATCTATCTTCCCCAACTTGGACCATATATGTATTCACCAATGCTCCTTGACGCTAGAAGCGTGGAGACATATTGGTATAACAGACAAGAATCTGCGGAAAGGTAAATCTAGCTAGTAGAAAATTCCGTCACTCTTGAAATCTCTTAAAGAAGTATGTCTTGAAGACATTCGTCCAGAAGACGAAAACCCCCAATAAATTTACAGGTGCACCCAAAATAATAATATTGGGGATGCGGAACAACCAGATAAAAATATCTCTGGGAAATGGCTAAAGTCTGGTTGATTTAGAAATTGCCATGAATTTTATATTTATGGGAGATTTTATGAAAAATATTATAGTTGTCGACAACACAATTGCCTTATAAATTGCTCTCAATATATAAGAATCTGGATCCAGAGCTAGGCACTAGTAGTGCCCTGATTTTTTAATGTATAAAGGAGCAATTAAGGTATGTACAACTCAGCTCGCTAAAACTGTATTCTCTTTATAATATGTACACCATTTAATGTTAACCCAGCAGGTTACAAATGGGTGTTTGTACAAAAGAGAAATACAAAGAATTTGGTGGTATGATATAAAGCGAGACTGGCAGCTTAAGGGTTTACGCAGAGACCCTGAATTGATTTTAATCAAATGTACTCTCCCACAACATATGGCATTACATTCCGCTAATTAACATCATTGGCAGTGAATTGTAAATTTAGATATGCAGTTGATGAATGTCATGACCTCAAACTTATGGGTCATCAGATGCTAATATTTATCTGTAAATCCCTGATGGATTCAACATTTTTGAAATGAGAAAGTGAAAATCGCAACATGTATCATTAAATTACTAAAGTCTTTTTTATGGCTTGAATATTATTGACTGAGTGTTTTCCTCCCGAAGAAGGAATATGAAAATAATATGTACCATTATGTGTTCGTTAAAGAATTGCTAATGGAGTTATTTATTTTATCTTCTCAGTCGATATTGATGGTTTATATGTTATTGAAGCACATAAAGAGCTTGGTGATATTAGCTCATGCTGAAAGACGGAGTTTTGAAATGAAAGACTTGGGATCGGAAACCCAAGTATTGCCTCGACCTGAAGATTGAGATTCTCTTTGAAAGAGTTTTATATACCAGTTAGCCTACTTGAAAAATGTCTTGAAGATGTTTTATATGAATAAGTATCATTTACTTATCACACTAACTGTAGTCCAATAATCTCTTGAAGTAGATAAGGGACTATTTAGACTCGAAGATGGTAATAAGGATATTTTGGGACTGGAAGTCCATTATCGTTGTTATTGGAGCACTATTATGGAACTAGAAGTTCCATAGTCGCATCAGGCCTGATATTGAATTTGCGATGAAATTGCTAGCAACGTTTAGTGCTCCCTCTACAATGAAATATTAAAATGATGTTTAACATATCCTCTAGCATCTTCGAGGTATAAAGATTATGATATTTATGTGAGAAACCAATACGTGGTTTTGGCGGGCTACTTGGGTACTGGCTCTTTTATTTTGATCCCCATGATGCCAAGTCCCAAACTTGTTATGCTATATTACCCCCAATGTCCCAGGTGGACAAATGAAGATTGTGTTGCCCAAGCAAGTAATAGGTTTGTTAATGAGAACCTTACAAAAGATATTGCACCTAAGTTTTAATATCCACATGAACTCCAGAAGATTGGTAAAATTCTTGTTGAGAAAGTTCGCCCCCGTGAACAATCTGGCAGATATGTTCACCAAGTCTCTGCCTGCATCCAATTTTGAGTAATATGTTTATCAAATTGCGATGCGCAGGCTTAGAAGATTGTTATCTTCAGGGGGAGCGACAACCCCTAGCTACACTAAAATGGACAGTCTAGAAGACTTTTGAAATCTTGAAGATTGTGCTCTGAAAGCATATGGTTGTACTCTTTTTTCCTTACCTAAGTTTTTCCCACTGGGTTTTCTTAGACTAAGGTTTTTAATGAGGTGACTAATATAGGTGCACTTGAGTGGATAGTCCTGATTCCTGAAGACCCTAGATAAATCTTGAAGATTGTGCCCAAAAGGCTTATGGTTGTACTCTTTTTCCCTTAGCTAAGTTTTTTCCATTGGGTTTTCTTAGGCTAAGGTTTTTAATGAGGCAACCGGTGCAACACATGGTTTAACATACTTCGTATACTCTTTTCCTCGACTAGATTTTTCCCACAGGGTTTTTCTAGCGAGGTTTTTAACGAGGCATGAGTATAGTTATTTAATGGCCAAGGGGGAGTGTTATAAATAAATTGATAATGGCCATTAAACTTGAAGACTCTTCCTTTGCCTTCTAATTATTATATTGTTTATGTTAAGGATACGAAAGGTTGTATGAACTAGTATAAATTGATGGTGAAGGCTTAATGAAATGATCTTGAAGATCCCATGTTATTTTGCTCTACATCTTGTGTTCTTGTTCTTGTTCTTCTCATTTTTCCCTTCTCTACACTACATTATCATATATATATAATCTCTAAGCAATTACCGGGCAATCACCACGCGAGAACTGAGCTAATTGATAAGCCAAATTACAACACAAATTAAGATTTTGGTGTAAATGCTATGTTTTTCTTTAATCCACTGACCACATAAATTGGGTCATGTCATTCGTTCTTAAACTCTTTAATCAAATTTGGACTATTCATTTAATTAACTATGAGCTTCCAATTTTTTAGTGAGCAAATCCAGTTTTGAATTTTTTTAGTTTGAGAAACAAGACTAGGGTTTTTCAAATTGAGAAATACAGACATGGACTCAATTATCTGATAACTCGTGCATGCGTTCTCAAATTGGAAAAAAAATGATAGAGAAATTAATAGGGTATACACACATCCGTGTTATAGAGACTGGACCAAATTTAGACTAGGATTTCTCAAATTGAGAAACGTAGATCTTAAATTATTGATTTACTCCAATTAATGTGTTAATTATTATGTACTTATTTGATTTTATTATTTCTCAAAAATATTGCAGTGGTTAGCAAACCAAAAAACTGTTGCAAATACGAATCATTCTATGAGAATCGTCTAAATACTTATCGTTTTATGTTTTTTAAGAAAATAAGTCGGTATTGCAAATAACGGTTGATTTTTCAACATTTAATCCAGTTCATTCGAAATTTAATGGTGAGCAAATTAATTTTTCGAATAGCCTATACGCGCCTATTTTCTTTTGTATAAAATACAGTCATAAATTTTCCTTCTCCCCTCAATGGAGTTATAACAAATTCATTCCGTACTTCGCATGGGTGGAAATACTAGTAATAATAACAATAATAATAAGAACTCAAAAAAAAAAAAAAACAACAACAACAACAACAACAACAATAATAATAATAATAATAATAATAATAAGGGTCACACTTGTGTGAGACCGTCTCACGGATCCTTATTCGTGAGACGGGTCGGGTCGGGTCAAAGCACCATGCAAATGTCATACTTATATGTGCAAATCTCACACTTATATGCTCAAATATAACACTAATCAAAAATACAATTTTTGTTACTTATAAGAGAAAAAGTAATACATTTTTCATAATAAGTAATGTTGACAAGTACCTCCCACTTATAAGGGCAAATATAATACTTTTGAGGAAAAAATGTAATACTTTTAAATCGAAATGTAAAAGTATTGTATTTTCATTTAAAAGTATTACATTTACCCTAATAAGTAACAAAAATTTTATTCCTGATTAATATTACATTTGAACATATAAGTATGGCATTTATGCATATAAGTGTTACATTTGCATCTTGACCCGACCCGTCTCATGGTGAGACGGTCTCACACAAGTTTTTGCCTAATAATAATAATAATAATAATAATAATAATAATAATAATAATAGTCTGCACATTGCACCTAGCGATATGTGTAGGTGGATACATTAATATTCAAATATTACCTTAAAATAAACTACCTTAAAACCATTGTATTCTCATCATAAAGCATCTATCATTAATTCATTATTAGACATGGTGCAGGCACAAACATATAATTGCACACAAATTATTGCACTTGTGTCATCCCTAAGATATATTATATATAAGCAGATGGAAGAGTGCTATTACTGAAACTTGATAAGAAGCTTGAGACAATCAGCTTGCTTTGTCAACTCATACGCCTTGTTCATTTCATTCAATGAAATTGTATGAGTTATCAACTCGTCCAGCTTTATTTTCTATACACAGGGACAAAAACAAAAACAAAAAAAAAAAAAAAAAAACAAAAAACAAAACAAAAAAAAAAAAAAAGAAGATTAACTAAGAGCCATTTCAATTTTTCTCTTAGGTGCTATTCAACTTGCTAGTTCCATTAGCTCATTTTTAATAAATAATATACCAGATAGATAAAATGTATAAAGTGTGATGAGTTTCAAATCTCAATTTATATATATATAAGAAATTTCAAATGTCAACTTGGCTATCTAAACATTAATAAAATTTATTCAGTATTAAAGTTATAATTATAGATTTAATAAAAATTTGGACATACCTTGTCTATGCATTTTTCAAAAATAGAGAAAAGGTCTGACCGAATTCTCACTCCACCATATAAGCAACCTTTAACTATCCGACCGCTAAGGATAGCACCATAACTGATGTTTACCTTGGTCTGAGACCCTGCCCCAAGAATCACCATCGTGCCAAGACCCTATTTATGCACCAACATAACCTTCATATTACTAACTGTAATCTCCAAAACATAGTAAAAATTTTAACATGCTTTACAACAGTATATAAACCATAAAGACATTTTAAATAGTAAAAATTTTAACATGCTTTACAACAGTATATAAACCATAAAGACATTTTAAATGTTATATATATATATATATATATATATATATATATATATATATATATATAATGGTAGTTTTTTAGAAGCTTCATTATTTTTCTAGACTTAGGCTAACTCCATCTTGACAATTTTAGTGCTTTTAAGGTGACATGGCATCTTTTGTGTAAAATATTTATTTATTTATTTATTTTGTTTACATGTCTTGCAAGCTTTCTTTTTTAGATAGCTTACGAAAGACATAAAAAGCTACCAAATGGCACATTTTGCTAATATCTGGCAACTTTTTATTTATTTATACTTTTTTTCTTATTATATATATATATATATATATATATATATATATATATATATATATATAATTTCAGGTGCGGCCGTGCGGTCACACACCACTCAATGTTACGAAATACACCATTCAATGTTAAAAAACACACCACAATGAAACACACCACAATGTTAAGAAACACACCACAGTGCATATTTGTGTGGTGTGTTTCTTAACATTGAGTGGTGTATTTCGTAACATTGAGTGGTGTAAACCGCACGGCCGCACGGGAGAGCACGGCCGCACCTGATCATGACTATATATATATATATATATATATATATATATATATATATATAAAAGTAAGGACGTTTTTAAAAGTGATAGAGTATTGCAGACATAAGAATAGAGAGTATTGCATACATAAGAATAGCCTTACAACTTTAGTAGATTCAATGGCTTCATTAATCAAATCACCGACTCCAGTGCACTCAAAAACATAGTCGGCTCCTAGTCCTCCTGTTGCATTTTTAACCAATTCAGAAATGGGTATATCAGATGCTTTGATAGGATTTATGAAATCAGTCATTCCAAAAGCTTCTCCTTTTTCACGTTTAAAATCGTTGATATCAATCCCTATTATTTTAGATGCTCCTTGCTCTCGAGCTCCCCTAATAGCCTGCAATTTTAAGCAAATTTAGTAATTATAGCTAGCTGATGGATGGTAGACTAACAAGTTGTTTTATATACAGTGGAATATGGTTTGCACATTGCTGTGTGAACCATGATCATCGAATGAAATTGTAGTAGAATTAAAATGATGCTGTTATTATAAAATTAATATAATGAATTGAAACTAGTATGTGGAAAATAAAATTGAAAAACATAACACATTATTGTCAAATAAAACATAACACATTATAATTAAGATGATACTTTATTATTGCTATAATGAAATTGGTGTGTGTGTGACAAATGAAACTAATATCTAGCGCCATACAATAACATATATTATCAAATTACCTGAAGTGCAATTAAAATAATAATTTAACATTACTATAATTAGACTAGTGTGTGTGAAAATGAAACAAAAAAAACAGAGCTCATGAAAAAATGTAGATTATCAAATGGAAATTATAGTAGAATTAAAATGATACTTTAGTATTACTATAATGAAACTAGTGTGGAGGAAAAATGAAACTAAAAAACATAGCAATATTATCAAATAAAACTGAAGTGTAATTAAAATAATATATACTTCATAGTCCACGCTGCTACATAAACCATGGTCCACAGTAAAATTTGATGTACACTAACCAGATTGGCTGAACCACTCTCAAGGCCCTTGAGTCAAGGCCACCGGTTAGACTAATCAAATAAAGGGCTTGGATCGTATGATCCAACCCAAAGAAATATATAGTTGGACCAAGAAAGTTCAAGAAGAATATTCAGTACAAAGCCAATTAGGAGATTAGGGAATAGCCCACAGTGTATTTTGGACCCTGCTCTTGTACGACGTCGTTTTTAACTTTAATTTTGACAGAAACTATTTGGTTGTTCAATTCAATTCACGCTACAGTTTTTTTTTTTTAACTATAAACCATGTGTATGTGTCTTTGTGTTGGGAGTTTTTTGTGTCTTATGTTATTATAAATTCTATATCTTAGGAGTATGAATTCTATACCTAGAACAAACTATGTGTCATATTTTATAAATTTATGTCTTGTGTTGTGAAATTATGTGCCTATAGGACATAAATTTTCTACCTAAATCAGATTTGAAAATAAGTAAATATATAACATGTGTATGCGTCTTGTGTTATGAAATTATGTACTTTAGGAGTATAAATTATGTACTTGGAACAAATTAGTAGTTGTGTAACACACAACATACATATTGTGTGTCTTATGTTACCAATTTATGTCTTGTATTGTGAAATTATGTTCCTATAGAACATAAATTTTCTACCTAAATCAGATTTGAAAATAAGTAATTATATAACATTGCATGTGTATGTGTTTTGTGTTATGAAATTTTGTACCCTAAGAGTACAAATTTTGTAACTAGAACAAATTATCAGCTATGTAAAACACAACATATTGTGTGTCTTATGTTATGAATATATGTCTTGTATTGTGAAGTTCTGTGCTTATAGAACATCAATTCTCTACCTAAATTAAATTTAAAAACAAGTAAATATATAACATGTGTATATGTCTTGTGTTGTGAGTTTTTGTGTCTTGGATAAATTATGAAATTTTGTACTTTAAGAGTATAAATTTTTACCTGGAACAAATTAGTAGCCGTGTAATACACAACATATTGTGTGTCTTATGTTATGAATTTATGTCTTGTGTTGTGAAATTCTGTGCGTATAGAACATACATTCTCTACCTAAATCAAATTTGAAAATAAGTAATTATATAACATGTGTATGTGTCTTGTGTTGTGCGTTTTTGTGTTTTGTGTAATGAAATTTTGTACCTTAAAAATATGAATTTTGTACTTGAAATAAATTAGTAGCTGTGTAGAGACATGAATAATGGGAAAATTGTAAAATCCATTAAAATCTAAACATCAAAACGACGCATTTTCGATCCAGGGTCCACAATGATAGGTGGACTATAGTCCACAATATAAATTGCAAAGATTAGGGGCAAATTATGCTATGGACCCGGGTCCACCTTGCAAGGTGGACCAAGTCCATGATCACAATTTTAGAACTCTATGTTCACAATTTTAGAACCTCTATATTCACAATTTTAGATCTCAATATATAAAATTACATTACTCAATATTCACAATTTTTGAACTCTATATCTACAATTTTGTTATATAGATTCAAAAATTGTGTTATACTGTTGAATATAGAGTTATGAAATTGCGAGTATAGAGTTATGAAATTGCGAGTATAGAGTTATGAAATTGCGAATATAGAGTTTTGTAATTGTGAATATAGAGTGTTGTAATTGTGAACAGGGACCAGGGTCCACCATGCACAAGATAGACCCCAGAGATTAGAGGGTTGGGCTTATTTGTAGTTTACTAGGATCACTGTTGCAAAAATCCCCGCCTAGGCACTGCTAGACCGAGGCGAATTTCTCCCTAGGCGTCCGCTTAGGAGGCCGCCTAGCGCCTAACTCGGCCGAGTTGGTGACCGAGTTAACTCTAACTCGATCGAGTCGGCCTTGTTAATTTTTTTTTTGAATACAACTGACCTTATTACATTGTAGTATCTGTTCATCTATACTTTTCTCAACCTGTTGAAGAACAAAGAGTCAATTTCGATATCTCCTCCACTGAGGCTCGAACTCATGACCTTTCATTTGAGGGAGGCCACTACATGCCATTTGAGCACAAGGTGCTTGGCCGGCCTTGTTAATTTTATTATTATTATATATATATATATATATATATATATATATATATATATATATATATATATATATATATATATATATATATATATATATATATATATATATATATATATATATATATATATATATATATATAATATATGACAGACACCCACACACATGAATTAATTGTTTGTTTTTATAGGTCGCCGCCTAGACCGCTTAGGCGCTAGGCGCTAGTCTACCGCCCGACTAGCGCCTAGCGCCTACTGCAACCATGACTAGGATTGAGCTACTTATCCCCATTGTAATATATAAGGACTCTTAATATGAGGCAGTTTAAAATTTTTATTCATTATAGAGCTCCTCCCAAAATATCTATAAATAGCGCACCTCCTATATATGAACAAGGACAAACAACTATCCTTAATACAAAATATTTATTCTCTCTATATTTATCATATACTCATTATTTTGACGGTAGTGTTGGACAATAGTTACCTGCCCAAAAGTCATATATAAAACCAACAATAGCTTTGTTATAAGTGATGTAATAGCCGAAAATAATTCCATAAAAATAATAGAAAAAGATAAAACATGGTAGAAAATGATTTGTACGTAATAATAAAAAGACTTACTCCCAATCCAACAGCACCAAGACCTAGGACCACAACAACGGAGTCCTTCTCCACCTCAGCTGTCTTGAAGGTTGCTCCAAACCCAGTAGTAAACCCACAACAAAGCAAGCTAGCATGTGGAAGAGGTAGTCGACGATCCACTTTAACAACGTAGTTAGCATCGACAACAGTATACTCTGACCACGTGGAGTTGCTGAAGTGGTGGTATAGTGGTTTTCCTCTAATGGACATTCTTGATGTGCCATCACGCATTAGACCAGTTATGGACAGAGGGTAGTTATGGCATATGTTGGTCTTTCCTGATTTGCAATTCAAGCATTCTCCGCATTCACCTAAGTATAGTGGCATCACTGTGTCTCCTATTGTAAGGTTTCTCACATTTTCACCTACACTCTCTATCACACTGCATTAACATGAGGAAATATAGTAAATATATAATCTTTTCCAAAATTTACACCTCCTAATATTCATATTATGAAATGACACTATTTAACTGGATCTTTTATAGATTTAATTACTAAGTAGATTATATTTATTTTTTAACTTAGTTGTGTTATTGACCAATATATTAATAGTTAATGAATATAAAAAGAGTGAATTCCTTTTTTGGTCCTACACTTATGGGGTGTTGGACACATTTAGTCCGGATTTATTAATTTTGCCACATTTCACCCTAGCTTTTAAAAAGTTGGACACTTTTAGTCCAACGTTACTTTTAGCGTTAACCTGCCGTGAAGTGGAAGGGCATTTCTGTCCTTTCATATCCAATTCTTCATCAACCTTATATTTTTAAGTTCACCAGCAATGTTCTTCTCCATTTGCAGACCCAAATACGAAACACCACACAAAGCGAAGATCTATCTGCAAATTACAAAGTTCAACCCAAACTCAGTGCCGCTATTCACGGATTGCATAAGAAAACATTCCTTCAAAAATCAAAGTTAATTATTTACCTTCTCCAAAATTATATATATATAATTTTATTTTTTTAAAAAACCAAATTTTTTCCACCATTTTTTTATTTATAATGTTGTAAGTCCCATCTCTAATCCTTCCAATATATCATTTTCTAGAGAGTAAATTTACTAATAATTTTCCATTATTTATACAATCAGTCAATAATTTTATCCCTTTAAAAATGATCAGGATAATATTAATATGAGGGAAAATTTTTAAGTCGGAATGAGGGAAAATTTTTAAAAATAAAAATAAAGAGAAATTATTTTAGTATAGTATATATAGTAAATAAATTGGAAATATATTTAACGAAAAATGGGGAAAGGAATAAAGACAGAGGGGGTTGTAACCGGCAACATCTTGACCATCGTAAATGCCACTGTTGACTGTGTCGAAGGTGCCGCGAGCAGTCTTCTCCATCATATAGCAATCTCCCAATCAAACCTCTACTTGGACGGCAGTGGCGGTCAGAGCGTGGTGGTTGACGGAGAGGAGAACGGAATCTTCCTGCGTCAGCTTCTTCTTGTTCTTCGATCTCCATAGTCCAAGCTCGATTGAGATGCCTCTCCAGTTGCTCATCCAAGCTCTTCAAATCTATCTGATCCGCCCTCACAAAATCGTCGCTGCTCTTCTCCATTTTCGAAATCCCCCTATCCAATTCGGGTTTTGCCGGCAGTATATATGTATGAATACCAAATCACAATATATACGTATGAGTATGTATATATACAACTGCATGTATAATCCTTGATTGGGGGTGGTGGGTGCTGGTTCTGTTGTTTCTTATCCCCGTCCACGGCCAGTGGACTCCCCAATTCCACCTTTTCCGGCAGCTTCTCCTCAGGGGATGGCGGCGCTGCTTCCTCGTCTACGTACCAAACTCTAACCCCAATCCACTAAAGAGTATACCAAAAAAAGGTTCCAATTTCTTGTGGCATATGAGAGGAATTTACAGAGAAAAATTGAGTTGGTGGAGTGGGTCACGGTTTCACTCATATCTGAGAAGTCTACCAAGAGGCTGATGAAGAATGGGACATGAAAGGACAGAAACGCCCTTCCATTTCACGGCAGGTTAACGCTAAAAGTAACGTTGGACTAAAAGTGTCCAACTTTTTAAAAGCTAGGGTGAAATGTGGCAAAATTAATAAATCCGGACTAAATGTGTCCAACACCCCCATAAGTGTAGGACCAAAAAAGGAATTCACTCATATAAAAAATTTTAGAGGCATCTGAATTCTTGGAAGTAAATTTAGAATGAGACTACAAAATAACATTTCTCAAAAAGATATATTGCAAAAATGTTTCTCTTGTTGTTGTTGTTGTGCTAAAAGGCGTGAAGAAATAAAAATATTGAAGAAGCCAAACCAACCTTGTAACGGCTTGTAATGTGTTAGGTGAGAATGTGACTTATGCATGCTTACCCTAAAAAGTTATATATTTTTTGTTTGGTCATGGTTCAATAAAAAATTTTTTTTTTTGGGTTTTTGGTCATCCATATTATATATTTCTTTTTAACATTTTTATCTTTCAAATTTAAATTATCCAGTCAACATACCCATTATATTCCAAATAGTTACCAAATCTTCGCCAATCCAGCAAATTATTGTGTGGGTCATGGTCCACACAATGTTACGTGAAACAAAACAAAAAGTACATTTTTAATGTACTAAAAGTACATTAGGCTGGGTCCCCTACAAGTCTCTTAATTTGCAAAACTTAGCTTCCACATCACCCTATTTACAATTCATTTACTATTCACACTACATCTTCGCAATCTAATTAATTCTCAAAAGTGGATCCCAATTTTACATCACTTTAAATAAAATAAACAAAAATAAATAAATAAATAAAAATTTTTAAAAATACAAAAAGCTGCGGCATGGGATTGTACGAATGCAAATTTGCATTCCAGGTCATCAACTTAAAAAAAAAAGATTGTGTTAATAGCATGCCACATGGGATTGCCAATATATGGATTGCAGCCTTGCAGAGTTGAGGTTAGTCTTATTCGTGTACTAAATATACATTATATAAAATAATGTACTTTCAGTACACAAATAATGTACATTTTTAATATACTCAAAATATATTATTTGTGTACTGAATATGTATATTTAATAGTGTAGTCCACGTATCTGTATGGACCATGGTCCGTAATGATTTATTTTAATTCTATTTAATGCTAAAGGAATACAATCCAACCAAGGGGACAAATTAGAAAAGGTTGAATTTAGAACTAAAAATTGGCAAAATGACAATAAGCATAAAAAACTAGAAAAAATTGTGCAATAATATAATTGTTAAATATGTGACTTGGTATTGCCACATCATCCTTTTACAAGAAACTTAGCCATAAAAGGTAAATAATATTAATTGCATAAGTGTTTAACTTTAAATGTCTTATTTGTAAATATTTTTTGAGTAATAATCTAATTGCACCAAAACTGCATTGATGTTTTTCTTAAAAGTTACATATAAACTGGATCTAGTGGTATTCAAGTGCATGCTTAGATAACATAAAAATATTTAAATAATAGGATAAGATGTTGACTAGGTAAACAATAGGCCAATAGGGACCCAAAAAAAATAAAGACAAAATTCTTGAACACGTTTTTATGTAATTAAGGGTGAGAGAGGGAGGGATTGACTGTACTTACCCAACTCCTTCGTGTCCAAGAACTCGTGGAAATAAAGGCTGAAAATTATATTATATTAATAAACACAATAATTAAGTGGATTGATGATGGGTCATCAACAGAACAAAAAACCCACAATATAATTAATATAATAAACCAAATATATATATGTAAATAATTAGAATTTAAAAGAAAGAAAAAAGAAAAGAAAAATAAGTGAGTAATTAAAGATGAGGTGAGAGGAAATGGAAACTAACAAGTGGAAAGCCAGAATGGTAGAGGATATCAGTGTGGCATAAACTGGCATACAACATCTTTATACGAACTTCACAGCACTTTGGTGGATCCACTTGTATCTCTTCCACCTTCAACTCCTCTCCCTTTCCCCATGCCACAGCAGCTACAACCATACATACAACACACAACTCCACAAATGTTAATGATTCTTTACAAGATAGTATCTGTTCTATACTTTACAAGATAGTAATTCTCTAATTAATTTTAATTTTATTGTTTGTGGACAACTTTTAATGAGTAAACGTACTCTGATTGGACTACATATATATGGATATGATCTATGGGAAGGTAAGCATCAATTCAAGGTTGTATATATGTATGCACATTACCTTTGCAAGTGATGACCTTTGGATCCATTTGCATTCTCAGATCCTTTCTCTTAGCTGGGAATAGTCAGGGAGGTAAGGGCGGCTGCAGGAAGGAATTGAAGGAGGAGGCCTTTGGGTGGAATAATTTGGTTAGACTATTATTGGCATAACTAGTACATGTCTTAATGTCTTATAGAGCTAATTTTAGTGTTGATCCCTAGGTTATATTATATTTTCACTTTGGTCCTTTGACTCTAAAATTAATCATACTAGTGTAATATACGCGAGCGATGCTCGGATATATTTCTAATTGACTATTATAATTAAATTAATTTATTATGAATATTACTTTATGATTAAATAAATAATATTAGATGAGAACGATATGTTTATATTTTTCTTTTTGATTATAGACATGAAGGAATTTTTAGTCAAAATGGTTGAATTGTATGAACCGTTGACAAGCTAAGTTTGAATGATTCTTACCGTGTGAATGAAATATGCAAAATTTAAGGGAATATACTTTGTAAATGAGAGGTATGGAAAATTTATAGACCTTGTAGGGCCATATATAATAATGAATTTATAGTAGTGACTTAATCACTGCTGGAAATCATCATATTTCCAACCACCCAAAAGTGGTCGGAAATGGCCTAAATAAGGGCGGAAATGCCTGTTCCGACCACTTTTCCGACCAATTTGGGTGTCCGGAAAAACCCTCGTCGGAAATTCCGTCCACCAGAGGCGGTGGTCGGAATTTCCGACCACTTTTAGAATGTGGTCAGAAAAGAACGACCAAGAGAGCGACCAGGCGAGTCCGGTACTTTCGACCACCGGTGGTCTGAATTTCCGACCACCGCGGTGGTCGGAAAACTGGAGGAAATAATTAAAAAAAATGTTATTCCACTACAGAGAATCCCTCTGTAGTGAAATGAATATAGTGTATATATATATATATATATTTGCTCATAGAAAAATTGAATCTTTCCAAGTGTTAGCCATTGTCATCAATTTAGCAATAGACACCCAAACCAGCACTGGTTTTCCTGTTAACAGATACCCATTTTACTAAAATTCACCATGAAACAAAGCAAAACCGAATGCCATCTATCAACAAGAACCAAATCAAGGGAAAAACAATCTGACAACGTTTTGAACAACAAAAGAGAATGCCAATAAGAATGTCAATAAGCTAAATGACCAAAGAGCTAGTATTGACAACAAGTGAAACCGCTAAACAATGTTGTCCCTTCACAATCAAATCATTCTACATACACAAGAAGCGCATACCCTATACACACACATATACACAGTGGCAGAAATGGGACACATATACATATATATACATACAGAGAGCGAACAAGAGAGAGAGAGAGGGGAAAGTACGCCATGGAGGGTTGGAGTCTATGCAATACTCGAGGTCCTGGAGTTGCTCCATAGGAGGGTGAGCAATCTCTGCCATTGCCATTGGTGAAGGTGGAGGATCACCAAGAACGCTTCTCTTTCACTATCTTACACACAAAGAATCAAAAACAAGAAAGAACGATAATGCAAAAAAATTTGATTGTAAAACATATTTTATTAAAACAGTCTTACCTCCTTGTGATAGCATTCTAGTTTTCCTTCATCATAATAATACACAACCAACAATTCATTAAATATCAAAATACATTTGGCTACCCACATACAAAGAGGGAACAAATATATACACATACAATAATATAACCAATTCAAGTTATTTTTTCCTCTATTTAAAGTTTAAAGTTGTAACTAAGCGAAATTGATAAAATGGACAAACTGCTTAGTCATATGCAAGTAGCAGATGAGATAGAGGTGAGACCATTTAAGGTGTCTAAACACACACACACATAAATGCTTACACTTCAATAAAGTATGTATAAGTGAGGCAGAGATGGAAGAATGAAGAGAAGCCAATTTAGAACTTACAATGACATTATATAAACACTAGCATTAGAATGCTGCAGAATGACTCCAATTACTTCCTGACAAATGATAAGTAACTTACTAATTAGCAAATCAACATAAACATAAGCATTAAAGCATAATCAATGAATCAACATTATATCAATTATATCAATTAATCAACATTAATCAGTAATATGTTAATGTGAATCAACAATCAATAAGCAGTGAATTAGCAATCGGTGTGCATGTCATTAACTTAATTTCTTACTACTACAATCTACTACAATCTTAATGCACAAAATTCTTTCAAAGAATGAATGAATTAAAAGAGAGGAGATATTGATTTATATATATTTATACCAGGTTTCAAAGGATAATGATTAGATGAAAAGAAATAAATACATTCAAATTCTGTATCCTGAAAGCTAGCCCGTTGAGCAATCCAGAATGTCTTTATGATATAGCAAATGACAAATTTCCTCAGCAAGGAGATATAAAACAGAATTTTTGCAATTTCCTATTTTGCTATTGAAAAATCGTACTAAATGAGGAGGATGTAAATAAAAGGCATAATAGATGCAAAAACACATGAGAAGGAAGAGGCAAAGAAGCAGCACTGACCTGCCGGATTGCTTCTTCAATTTTCTTTTGTGCCGCTACATCAAATGGATCTGCATAAAGTAGTGCCTGGATAACAAAACTACATAGTCATGTAATGCATTTTAACTTGAGAGACCTACTAAGAATTAGAGACTGAAGTAATAATGATGCAAATATATAAGTTCATAAAATATAAAATCAAGACAGTGAGAAGGAATATCAATACAAGAGGTATCTACCATCTCCTCATCTCTCCTGCGAAGGAGTTTTGCTCTATGTTTATGACGTAGACTCAGAATTTCTTGTAGTTTGTTGAGATCATTCCCAAGAAAAATTTGTGCTAGCTCATGATCACTCTGGGTTTGTAACATTATGTATAGTATATTAGTTTCAGCATATCATATCCTACTCATTTTACTTAGAGGCACAAAGTAATGAAGTCATTAAATCTCAAGCTGTTCATATAGCCCGTTATTCCCAGAAACTTAACAACTAAATCAAATCAACTATGCAGGGTTAATCCATTGTAAAACTCACAGAATATATAGACACAAAGTGTAAAACTCACAGAATATTCAAACTTCCATTAGATTACCAGCCCGGGCTTCATTTTCATTAACAGATTAAGTAAAATTAGTAAATAATCTACATTAACAAATTAAGTAAACACATTAACAGATTAACTAAATAAGCAATTAGTAATTAACTAATAACAAATTAGAAATTGATGAATTAGGCAGTGGGCACTATAGCAGCAACTAAAAACTTTTAAAAAAAATTGGGACAATTAGGGCAAAAACTATCTTCAAAATTAGGGGAATTAATGCAAAAACGAAATTAGAGAAATTAGAGCAAACCAAAAGTTAGGAAAATTAGGTGAATAAATTATTGAAATTAACATTTATAGTTCAAGACTTCAAGGGGTGAGATTTTGAGGAGTTGATGTTAATTAGTAAGGGAAGAATGGAAGAAGAGTAGAAGACCAAACCTGGTGGGCGGTGGTGGTGTCGAGGGCTCGAGGCGACTGGCGAGGGCCGAGGCAGAGGCGGACAGGCGGAGGCGATGCAGTGGGAGGCGGTGGACTGGCAGCAGCGCAGCACCGTGGTGGACTGGCGAGTGGCGAGGCAGTGGGACTGTCAACGGTGGGGGCTGGGCCAGAGGTGGTGGCAGCGTCGGCGTCTTCGCAGGGGAGGCGGTGGCAACGCAACGTCGACGGTGGCAGTGGAGGCGGTTTGTGGTGGAGGCTGGCGTCGTCTGAGTGAGAGGGTGAGAAGGGAGAGACGGAGAGTGAGAGAGTGATAGGAGCGCATCTGAGATCTGGGGGGAGGTAGGGTTTTGTTCTAAGGAGGGAGATATTGACGAAAATTTGGGATTGAATTGAGAATGGCGCCAATTTTAATTAATAATTTGGGTGAAATTTTAGCACAATTTTTTTTTTGCATAATAATAATATTATAATAATTATAATAATGATAATGATAATAATTACAACAATATCAACTTTAAAATAAAATTATTTTAAAATTTATATGTTTATAATTAAAAATAATTTATGGTGATGACTATTATTATTATTATAAAAAGTAAAAGTAAATTATATTAAACTTTACATAATAATAATAATAAATTATTAGTCATTTTACATGCAATCGGTTAATAGTAAACCGTTAATTTACCAAACGTATTTTTATAACTAGCTAATACACTTAGTTAGTCAAATCAACTAGCACACTAAATTAATAGCTACCAACTAAACTAATTAGCTATCAGCTAACATTCTTTGTCACCCAAGATGAGATTCACATACGTCATGACTAGTTTTATCATTTCACGCTTTATGAAAAAGAACTCACCAAAGTAAACAGAGGAAGAAACTCGTCAAAACAACGAGATGAAAAACACATAAATTGCAAACAAAATTAAAACAGTAAAACAAAGCAAATGGAACCAACAATGTGAAAATAAAAGAGTAACGACCGGTAGCAGTGGAGATGGCAGTACGGGAAGACGATGGGACACCGCCTCCGATCCGCTTGCTTCACGGAGGCGGCGACCGGGACATTGGCTCAGTTTAAACAATTTAAACTGCCAGAAAACATTTCCGACCACTTTTTACATGGTCGTGGTCGGAAATGCTCTCTAAATTAAAAATAAATAAATGTGACGAAAATTTTCTGACCACTTTGTAAAAAGTGATCGGAATTTCCGACCACGATGTAAATGTGGTCGGAAATTCCGACCACCCTAACCCTCCGACGGAAAATTGAAAAAAAGTCACTTTTTGTGACCATTTTTTTGGGTGGTCGGAAATGAGGTCGGAAAAATGATATTTTCCAGCAGTGAATGAACATGTAGTAATAACTTTATAATTAAACTTGTAATTATTATTTGATATAATTGTAGGTTAAGTTAAAAAAAATCAGAAAAAAATCACTATATAGGGGATGGTTCATGTGAGAATAGGCTCTCACGTAAAATAAGGGAATAATATGATTCATTCATTTTAGTATATCAATGGTTAAAATTTACTAAAAAATTCGGGAAAAACGGGCATAGTATATTTTACAAATATTATAAACTTGAAAGTATGTAACAATTGTATCATAAAATTAACTTTGTATTTTTTTCCATATATATAATTAAGTTCACATGTGAAATTGGGATTCCATGGGAACTAGTGCATTCATGATGGCCTTCTAGTGGGGGTGATGTACGGTCCAAATTGCATTCTTTCTTAGTGCGTACGGGGTGGTGTGTGCACGCGCGTGCACTGGTGATTAGGGCTCTAATTGAATTTAGACTGCTTTGAGGGCGTTGTTGTCCTTTTCCCCAATCAATTGTTTTGTCCGGTGGTTTTTTTTTTTTTTTCTGTTTCCTTTCATTTTGGGGGTGTTCTTCTCCGCGTTTGACTGTCGTGGTGTGGATTTCTGGTGTGAGCTCATCTTCTCTCGTCCGTGATTATTGCGGTTGGCAGCTAGTGATGGCAAGGTCGTATGGCAGTCGACGGTCAAAGAGGAAGGCACCCCGGCGTTCGTTCTACGTCCACTCTGGGTACACTAGGGACAGTCCGTGCCTCGGTGTTGTCTTCGAAGTTTAAGCGACAGTCATACAGGGATGCCCCTTCCACTGCGGTTCGGGATGCGTTGGGTGTGGCGGCGGCAGGAGTTACTTCCCGTGTTTCTGCAAGGCTGCGGTCGGTGCACCGTGGTGAGTGTGGTGTCGTGTTCTTTATGTTTCAGTGCTGGGGTATTTCTATGGGTGTGTCCCGTTTGTGCATTACTTCATATTTGCGTAGACACCCCTTAGGGTGAATTGTGTGATAGGTTTGAGGAATGAAAGCCAAGGCTATGCTTTAGAAACCTAATCACGCAACTGGCATTTTAGGTGGGGGATCCGGGGTAGCCTGTGCACAGCAGGAAAGTTTTTTTTGACCTAGTGCACTCAAGGTTCTGCGATATCACAAGGGTGATGCATTAACATATTATGATATTCAGTTCATTTATAAATACATAGTATGCTAATTGTATTTATGTAATGTAAATGTCAATTCAAACTAAAATGACAATGCAAGATAGATGCTCGTATATAATTTGCCGAGTTTTTCCCCAAAATGGTCACTCGACTTTCAAAATCTCACCCAATTCGGTCCTCCGTTACATATTCCATCCAATCAGTGTTAAAATGAAGGGCATTTTTGTCCATTTACCTATTGTTAGCCTAATAAACATTGAGAAATAGTTGAGGGACCATTTTGAGAATAGTCAAGGGATCATTTTGAGAAAAACTCTTTTATTTATTTCATTTTTTAAACTTTATCAAATTAGAATTTCTATACATTTTTTTCTTACAAATATAAATAGTTAAAATTGCGCAATCCAATATCAAAATTTCTAACTTTCTTTACAGGTTTCACTCTATCTAAACATACAAACTATTCTTATGAAGTTTTACAATAAATTCCGTAAATTTCATAAATACTCATATACTTTTTTTTTTTTTTTATGTTCATAGACAATCAAGCAATCACTATGTATCACATTAAATATTATTTTTATCGTTGAAAATAATATTATTTTTTTTCGAGCTTAGACACCCAAAGCGTGCAAAATGTATGGAAAATGGTAGACCGAAAGGTAAGTTTTTCAAGTACACTTCTCAGGTGAGCCGAAAAGTAAAATCTCGTCAATGTTTCTTGCAATATTTTCTGTATTTGATTTTGAAGTAATTATTAAATTTTATATTAATTTGCATTATTTAAGATATTGAATGAAGTTTTTTATATGTTTAACTCTTCTTATTTTTTTATTAATAATTAATAACTAATTATTAAGACAAGTATAATTTATTTTGTACTATGGACACATTATTTTTAATAATTTTGGTTTAATTAAATTATACCTTAATTATAAAAATCCTAACTAATAATTTTAGTACATTACACGGGACACAATAATTACTATAAATAACGTTTAATAATTGTAAATTTGTATTCAACAATAAAATTTATAGTTATTTTTAAGTCAATTATAAAATCTTCTGTACTGTGGGCGCTTTATTTTTAATTATTTGGGTTTAACAATATTATATCTTATTTATAAAAAAAATTAAAAGTAATATTTTTAGTACTACGGATGTGACTAAGAATTATTTTAATCGGTGCCTAAGCGTAATTTTTGCAACACTGATAATTAATAATTATTATTAATATTATTGCCTAATAATTATTTATGTTAATTCTCATCACCTTCTTCCGTGTAATTTTTATGATAATCTATATACATATGTTTATACATAGTGATTGATTGTCTATGAACATAAAAAGATAAAAATAAAAAGTATATGATTATTTATGAAATTTACAGAACTTATTGTAAACTTGATAGGAATAGTTTGTATGTTTAGATAGAGTGAAAAAGTGTGCAAAGAAAGTTAAAAATTTTGAGGTTGGATGACACGATTTTAACTATTTATATTTGTAAGAAAAAAAATGTATAGAAATTATAATTTGATAAAATCTAAAAAATGAAAATAAACAAAAATGAAATAAATGAAAGAGTTTACCCTAACATGGTCCCTCAACTATTTCTCAATGTTTATTAGGCTAATTAAAGGTAAATGGACGAAATTGCCCTTCATTTTAACACTGATTGGATGAAATATGTAACGGAGGACCAAATTGGGTAAATTTTTGAAAGTCGAGGGATCACATTTGGTGCAATTGAAAGTCAAAATGCAAAATTGAGAATGAGTAATAGTAGATGAACCATTTTGGGAAAGAACTCTAATTTGCCAGTAAGTTCAGAACTGCAATTCGCAGATTCATTGATTGAGTAGATGCCCTCAGATGGGACCAACTAAGGATTAGTGTTGGGTATGAATAACAGTGCTATAACATTTTTTTTTTGTTTAAAGAAAATTTTTAGACGCAATTTAAAAAAAAAAAAACTAAAATAAGCTAAATTGTATTTATATAATGTAAATAATGTATTTATAAATGCCTTTACAATGATATTTGGGGAAATGGTTCTCTTTATAATTCTTGTTCACCCGCCATCACTCTTCATCTTATAGTTGCTTGTGTGGCGTTTTTTGTTAATGAGCTTATTAAGTTCAACTGTAAGGATCAACATGTGCCAGTATTTTCTCTATAATCTATAATTGCTTGTGTGGTGTCTTTTGTTAAATGAGTTTATTAAGTTTGATTCTCTGTATAATTCTTGATCACCCACCATCACTTTTCATCATCTTATAATTGCTTCTGTGTTTTTTTTTTTTTTTTTCAATGCTACTGACTCTATTACAGTGTAGTATATGCTCATAAACTACTTTCTCATAGAGTCAGTAGCATTCAAAAAAAAAAATAAACTACTTTCTCAACCTACTGAAGAACAAAGAGACAGCAACGCCTCCACTGAGGCTCGAACCCACCACCTCCCGTATAATTGCTTCTGTGTTGGTTTTTGTTAATGTGTTTATTACGTTTTAGTGTAAGGATCAACAAGTTCTAGTATTTCTGTTGCAATTTTTTTCCCTAATACCTAGGGATGGCAATTATACCTGCACCATATGGATTCCCCGCATCCCTGCCCCTACGGGTTTTAAAATACCCGCACAATTTGGGTAATGGGTGCGAGGGGGTGCGGGGATGGGGGGAATTTTGTAAACCCGCGCGGGTATGAGGGCGGGTGTGGGCGGAGGTATCCCCGCCCCGCACCTGCACCCGCACTTATACACACACACACGCGCGCGCGCACACACACACACACAACTCACTTGCATTATTTGTACAATATTAATTTATTATATAAATTTATGTATCTTTTATAATTCAAAATGCATAATGAATTAAACTTCTTTATGAACTAGTGCCTCAAGGATTCAATTGAATTATCATCTCATTGTCTTTTTTTTGTTAATGAATATTGAAAAGGAACATCATAAATAACATAATGAGCAAACGCTTAATAGAACTATACTACCAACACAATTTTAGTTTCAATTAAAGATTAACATTATTGAGTCTTATTAAATTTTAGAGTTATGTTCAAACTTATAAAAAGAATCCATGTGATAATTAGAATTGTAGTATAAAATTTGTATTAGATTTAAGTGTAATATTAATAATTAGAGTTGCGGGTTGGGTATTACCCGCACCCGCAAAATCCCCACGGGGGCGGGAATGAGTAGGAATTTCATTACCCGCGCGGGTGCAGTGCGGGTGCGGGGAGTGGGTTGGGAATGCGGGTGCTGGGGGGGGTGATATATCCCCCGCACCCACCCCGCCCCATTGCCATCTCTACTAATACCTCCGCACCCTTACAACGTGTTTGGTTCATGGAATAGGTCGGGAATGGAATACCATTCCCGGGAATAGACCTATTCCATCGTTTTGTTCGTCCTTTTGTTTCTAGGAATAGCGTTCCCGGGAATGAGCTATTCCCTTTGTAAGGGGAATAGCCATTCCTAGGGGACCCCCTAGTATTAGCTATTCCAAGCACTTGGGAATAGCTTTTATAATATAATACTGAAAATACCCTTTTAGTATTATTAACCAATACATACATACATACATATATATATATATATATATATATATATATATTAAAATGTAATTAATTAAATATATGCATTTATATAATATATTATATTCATTGAAGTATATACATAAACACATACAAAAGGCTACAGTTTGAATTTACCAAGTGCATTGAATTACTTGTCCTAGTTTCTGTTTAGTGGTGATATGATGGTTTTAACGGATCGGGTCCACCATAAACCGAATACAGAAAGCCAGGTCTAAGACCCAAGCGTTACAAAAGTAACTATAAGAATCGAACCCGCGACAGGGGGTTGAGAATAAGGAGCGATACCACTAGACCGTAGTATTTGCTGTGTTTCTGATGTGTCTGATGAATACCCGAGCCCCCTTATTTATACTGGCTCCCCCCTCTCAGATTCGCCCACGCGTACGCTTCAAGATCTCACTCCAGCTCCTTGCGCCACGTGGTCCACGCACGCGTGCCACCTAGCCCACGCACACACGCCCCCCGCTTGACCCCCTATAACATCGCCGGGTGGAGCCAGTCCATGGCTCGGCCGCGCACCGGGTGCGCTGGGCGCGCCGTGACCGGGCGCTGCCAGCGCCCCCGCCGGCGGCCCCGCGGATGACACCCTCACCACCCGGGCCCACCCCTCCGTGGACACCTCAATCCAGCCCACCATCACAAGCCCAATAAATCGGCCCACACCCAATATCCCCATCACGAGTCCCCCACTTCATTTAGGTAATTTATTCCTAAATGAAGTAAGAATAAGTCTTTGAATCAGAATCGGATTGCATGCCCAGATTTCAGGAACCATCTCCGTATTTAAAGCCAATCCATCACTGAACCCTAAAATTCCCATACCTCCTCCCCTATTTAAACCTGATCCATCCATTGTACCCCACACCCTGAACCCTAAATCTCTCCTCTACCTCACTTCCGCCTCATGCCGCAAACGCCCGCACCTTTTGCCGCAACCGATCCGCAAACGCCCGCACCTCTCGCCGCAACCGCTCGGCCGATCTGCAACAACCCGCATCGCTCAGCCGCACGGTCACGCCGGTCCATACCCATCGCCCAGCGGCACCCGCACGGCCACCGCGATCCGCAGCCCGCGTCGTCCATCCGCAACCGCACGACCATATCGCGATGCAGCCGAACGACAACGCCTCCTCGCCTGCCCGAGCCGCCCCACCGCCGGCCGCCTCCCCGCGGTCTCTCCTCGCCTCACCACCGCAAGACATACCCCGTTCCCTGGCACCCAACGAGCCCATGATTATTTCGCCTCCCAACACTGGTTTTGGATCCTTCGGGATCACCCGTTCACCCTTCACTCCTATGCAAACCATGCCCACGATTATGGACACCCTCTCACGCACCACCAGGCCCCCATCCTCTTCCCATACTTCGCTTCCATTTTCCACCCAAGGCCGCAGCCTGGATCCCACGGTCCCTCGCGGCGTTCGGTCAAAACTCACGCAGCCGGAGTTGAATTCCCTAGACGAGTGGCTGAGAGAAGGGGTGCAGATGATGGTCCCTCGCGACCTTCAAAATATGGTTGAACCTCTTGACAACCAGGTTATGGCAGTCCACTATCACGCGATCCAGGGGGCTTACAGTTTCCACCCCATCCTCTGACGCTAGCGTTTCTCGCGAGTCACAACATCGCACCTTGTCAGCTCACCCCTAATGGACACAGGTTCATCACTTGCTTCATCACCCGGTGCCGAGAGGTTAAGGTAGCCCCTTCTCTATCTCTCTTACTGCACGTATTCCATGTGAACCAGAGCGGGCCTTTCCTCCACCTTCAACCCATATCCGGGTATTCTTTTGTAACCTCCTTGCTGTCCTTGGTTAAGAATTGGAAGGAAAAGTTTGTGTACGTTAGCTACAACCCTGGGGCAGCCGGATATGGCTTCAGCACTGCCTGGGTTCAGTTCGTTGTTCCCTTCGCGGCGCCTTCTTATGAGGGGTTGGACGCAGACCGAGCCAAACTGTGCGGGGATGGCCCCTCCGACCATCGGAGATATCATGACCCCTTATTGGTGAATCAACTCAGCGATGGCCCTCCTTTACGTGAGTGCTCTCTCCCCTCTCTCTCTCTCTCTCTTTTTTTTACTCATCATGTGTGCCACGCAGCCCATGTTTCCAGTACGCCCAGCATGCTCCGGGTGTACAATACTCGTGGTAAGCCCACTCCTTCACACACACAGTCGGGCGATGAGGTGTCCTCAGTCGGCGTGATGGCTGATCCGACCTTGGATGGCGTGGAATCTGGTGTCCTTTTCTCTCTTTCTCGTGCGGCTCCACCGGTTATCGCTCTCGATAGCCCTACTAGGGTCGATCGCCCCTCTGGGCCTCCCGGGTCTCCATCGATTGAGTATGATCCCCATGATCCCCTGTTCGCGAGGGGCCACAGCGGAACCTCTCGTCCCAGGCCACTTCGCCCTTATCACCCGGATCATATCGACTTCATACGTCGCGGGGTGCGAGAGATGGTACCTGCCCATACTCGGTTTTGGATGGACAGCAGTCCTATGGACGCCTTGAGTTCGCATTTGGTGGGGGATCTGATGAATGTGAGTACCCTCTGATGAATGTTACTCGAAGGTACCCCTTCCCCAGAGCTTTTCTGGTCTTAACCTCCTTTTTTTTTTAGGCCTCTATGCAGGCCATCGGGCTTCAACAGCGTTTGCAGGAGGCTTCTCAGGATTATGCTGCCTCGGAAGAGGCGCTTTGGGAGCTAGGAGAACGCTATCAAGATCTTCAGGTGAGGCACGAGGCCACGTTGAAGGAACTGGATGCCCTCAAGACTGCGTTGATGGAATTTGATGTCCTCAAAACTGCCCACACAAATCTGCAACTTGCCCACTCGACTCTCCAGGGCGAACACGAGGAACAGCAGGTCGCCCATGCCCGCGCCTTGGAGCGTGCCAAGGCGCATGCCATAGAGGATTGGCAGGGGACGGAGGATTTCTCCCGCGCGGTTGACGATTATGCTTGCTCGCGTATGCCAGGCCTGCTCAGGTATTGGTTGTCTTCTCTCGAGCGTTCTGGTCAAGCTATGGTAGATGCCATGTCCGGATGGCACGATGCACAAGATTATCAGGCCTATTTGGGCCCACCTCTCGTGCATGTTCTCCAGGAGTGGGCAGTTACTGCGGGGGTAAGTCTGCTATGGGTCCTATTGCGGAAGTTTGGTTGTGAGATACTGACGAAGGGCACGCGAGGGTTGTGCGAGAATGTGAGGCGGCCTTTTACTTGGGGCAGCGAGATATGCAAGATCAGCTATATGGTAAGTTGCGTCGTCGCTTCACTTCCTTCAGCATTGCGGGGTGGAAGTTGTCAGCGTATCTTCCCCTTCGTCGTCCTCCTGCTCCAGCCATGCCCACCTCCACTACCACCCCTGCAGACGGATTCCTTATGAGCCCGGAGAGAGCCGGGGGGACATCATCCGTGGCCTTGCCGTCAGATCCGGTAGGAAGCTCCGGTGCCGTTGGGAGTGTGGATCCGTCTGTGAGTCTCCACTTCACGTTTGGGTCTGGCTTTTCCGGGTCGGCAGCAGGTTCTGCAGCTCCATAGGGATAGTTTTCCAAGATTTCCAGCTTCCTTTAGCATAGATGTTCTTTTGTTTTTGTTAGCTCGTCGTATTTTATTCCATTTCCGTCATGTATGAATTATAAGACATGTTTCGCTAGCAAGAATTTTTTTTTTTTTTTTGCCTAACTCCCATTTGCCTCTTTAACCCCGCATGGACTGCTTTCCCTGCGGGTTTGCTGATGCACCTCACACACCCACACTGGTCCATGGGTTGCCTCAAGCAATGCAACTCACTTACCCACGCCTTCGCCTTATTACTTGGACCACCTACCCGGGTCCGTTGCACGTGTGGGTTGCCCCGAGCTATGCAACCTACGCGCCTTATTAGCCAACGCATGGACCGCCAGGCGATCCCCTGCGCGCATGTGGTTTTGCCTCCACGCAACCCACACGCCCCGCCTTATAGTTAACCAACGGACCGCCAGGCGGTCCCATGTTGCCTCCACGCAACTTACACGCCCCGCCTTATAGTTGACCAACGCATGGACCGCCAGGCGGTCCCATGCACGCATGTGGATTGCCTCCACGCAACTCACACGCCCCGCCTTATAGTAAACCAACGCATGGACCGCCAGGCGGTCCCATGCGCGCATGTGGGTTGCCTCCACGCAACTCACACGCCCCGCTCGCCTTATCCACGCCATGGACCAACTACCCTGCAGGTCCGTGCCGCGACATTAGATTTTATTTGTACATCGAAGTAAGAGAGGAAAGTATGAAGAGTGTACCACCCGATCACACAATTATGAAGAGTGTACCACCTGTGCACCGCCGGGGTGGGTAGTTTTATTGCCATTTCGATGGAAAACTCGCCAAGTGCCTTTTCTCGGATCAATTCCGAGTGAATGGCTTATTTACCTCGTTTGTTCAACTATTGGAAGAACTTCTTCAGATGGTGGGTATTCCACACCCGGTCGATTGGGACCCTCTGCATTGTTTCCAATTTGTAAGTATTTTCCCGAACCACCTGGCGAATTTTGTATGGACCTTCCCAATTTTGTGCCAATTTGCCACCTTGTAGGGGTTTGCTAGCCTCCCTTCTACGTATGACTAAATCTCCCTCCTGGAGGCCCCTCGGTCGTGCCCGCGAATCGTGGTAACGTTTTACTGTTCTTTGATATGCAACCATATGTCGACTAGCCGTCTCCCTCCTTTCCTCCAAAAGACTTAACTCAACTCTCATGCTCTCGTCATTCCGCCCAGAGTTGTAATGCTTACTTCTCTCGGTGGGTATGGCGGATTCTAGAGGATTTCGAGCCTCGCACCCATATGTTAGGGCGAAGGATGTTTCTCCGGTGGCTTTCCTGGGGGTGGTTCTGTACGCCCATAATATAGTAGGCAACTCTTCGTACCACGCAGACCCGACGGTCTCTACTCTCTTTTTTATGCCGTCCAGGAGGGTGCGGTTCACGTTTTTTACTTGCCCGTTAGCCTGGGGGTATGCTACTGCTGCCTTGACGTGTTCCACTCCGTGGTATGCGCAGAAGTGAGTGAAGTTTTTATTGTCGAATTGTTTTCCATTGTTCGATACTATTTGCAGAGGTACCCCAAACCTTGTGAATATGTGCTTCCACACGAATCTTCGGCACTGATATTCCGTGATCGAGGCGAGGGGCTCCGCCTCTACCCACTTGGTAAAGTAGTCTACCGCCACTATTATGAACTTCAGGCCGCCCACACCCCTGGGAAAAGGCCCTAGCAGATCTCTGCCCTAGCGCGCGAAGGGGATGGCAGATGTCACCGGGGTATAGTAAGACGCCGGTCGGCCGGGGAGTATCGCGAAGTGTTGGCATGCGGGGAACTTCTTCACATACTCTAGGCAATCAACCCTCAGGCGGGGCCAATAGTATCCTTGGAGGATGATTTTTCGTGCGAGGGTCTGGGCCCCTTGGTGGGCCGCGCACACCCCTTCGTGCATTTCAGCCAGTGCTTCGTCTGCCTCGACCTTAGTTAGGCAGCGGAGTAGCGGCCCCCCGAATGATAGCTTGAATAGATTGCCGTCTATTATTTTGTACGATGGAGCCATAGTTACCACTTTCTATGCCCTCGTCGAGTCGTTCGGGGTAGTCCCGTGTTTTTTTATAAAGAATCATCTCCTGCATCCATTCGTCCGGGGCGGGGTGGATGGCACATACTTCCTCCTTCTCGATGCTGGGCGCGCTTACATCGACAGTGGTGATTATCTGGGAGACATACCCCAAATGGTCCTCCAAGCCTTGCGTGACTCTAGACAGAAGGTCGGCTTCCCCGTTCTCTGCTCTAGGGATTTGAACCAACTCCCATCGCTCGAAATCGGCCAACAACCCTTGTACCACCTCCTTGTACTGCCTCATCCGATTCTCTCGAGTTTCGAATTGGTTGTTTACGTGCCCAACCACAAGCCTGGAGTAGGATCGGATTGTCAGGCTACTCAGTTGGAGTGCCCTGGCCAATTTCAACCTACCTACCAAGGCTTCGTATTCTGCCTCGTTGTTGGACACCGAGAATTTAAACCTGAAGGCTTGGTAAGCCTTAAAACCTTCCGGGGATATAAGTACTACTCCGCCCCTGCACCCCTTCTTGCTAGACGCCCCGCCAGTGTACATTTCCCAGTCTTTGGACTTCCTATCTGATTTGCCCGGCTCATCGGGGATGGTGCATTCCACTATAAAGTCTGCCAATGCTTGACCTTTTATAGCTGCCCGCGGGCGGCATTCCAGGCTATACTGCGTGAGTTCCATCGCCCACTTCACCATCCGGCCCGAGGATACCGGATTTCTTAGAATCGACCCTAAGGGTTGGTCTGTCAGTACTATCACGTGATGTGCTTGAAAGTA
This sequence comes from Ipomoea trifida, assembly GCA_003576665.1. Lineage (NCBI taxonomy): Eukaryota > Viridiplantae > Streptophyta > Magnoliopsida > Solanales > Convolvulaceae > Ipomoea > Ipomoea trifida. Next base: position 2,640,813 of record CP025649.1, on the reverse strand, counting down.
GTACACCAATTTTCGCACGGTTCGGATGAGGGCGTATACCGTCTTCTCAAGGGGAGTGTATCTTAATTCAGCGTCATGGAGGGCTTTGCTCACGTAATAGATGGGCTTTTGGACTCCCATGTCCTCTCTCACCAATACCGAGCTAATGGCGGCTGGCGCCACCCCCAAATATACATATAACACCTCGCCTTTCTCCGACTTCGACAGGATCGGCGCCGATGCTAGGTATGCTTTGAATTGTTCGAAGGCTTCCTGGCATTCAGGGGTCCAAGCGAAACCATTTTTCTGTTTCATCACCTGGAAGAAGGGCAATGATTTTTCCACCAGTTTTGACATGAATATACTCAGTGCAGCCAACTTCCCGTTCAATCGCTGGACCTCCTTCACCGTGGTGGGGTGTCTCATCTGCAAGATGCTCTGCGCCTTTTCAGGATTTACCTCGATTCCCCTATGGGTGACCATGAAGCCTAAAAATTTTCCTCCCTTTACTGCGAATACACATTTTTTTGGGTTTAGGCGCAGGTTCTTTTGCTTCATGATCTCGAAGCACTTGGCTAGATACTCCGGATGGGTCGAGGCCTCCTTGCTTTTTACCAGCATATCGTCAACGTAGGCCTCCATGATGTTGCCAAATAAGTCCTTAAATACTTTTGCCACCATGCGGGTGAAGGTGGCGCCCGAATTTTTCAGGCCGAAAGCCATGACTCTATAGCAATATACACCATTCGGGGTGACGAACGCCGTTTTTTCTTCATCTTCCTTCGCCATGAATATCTGGTGATACCCCTTAAACGCATCCATGAAGCTGAGCAGTTGGCACCCGGCGGTTTCGTCTACTAGCTGGTCGGCGCGGGGTAAGGGAAAGGGATCCTGAGGGCAAGCTTTGTTGAGGTCCGTGTAGTCCACGCACATTCGGTATGTGGGGGGTTTTGGGGCCAGCACGACGTTGGCTAGCCATGCTGGATACATCACTTTTCGGATATGGCCTATTGCCAACAACGTGTCGACCTCCGCTTTCACAAAAGCTCTTCGATCAGCCGACAGGTGGCGGCGTTTCTACTTAATGGGTCGGAAACTCGGATCCACTGCCAATTTGTGTGTGATAAATAAAATAGTTTTTTCCAAAATGGTCCCTTGACTATTCTCAAAATGGTCCCTCAACTATTTCTCAATGTTTATTAGGCTAACAATAGGTAAATGGACGAAAATACCCTCCATTTTAACACTGATTTGACGGAATATGTAACGGAGGACCAAATTGGGTGAGTTTTTGAAAGACGAGGGACCACATTAGGTGCAATTGAAAGTCGAAATGCAAAATTGAGAATGAGCAATAGTTGAGGGACCATTTTGGGAAAAAACTCTTATTTTCGCTTGAATTTGCTAACTTTTCAAAAAAGCTGACAAGTTTATTCCCCTACCCCCTCCCTCCATCTAGACTTGTTCCTAAACTCGTGGGACCAACAATAACTTTAGGTTTGGCAGGTAGCCACGAGTGGCTTTGCTATCTTTCTTGGATCTAATCTTACCTCATGGGCTTATAGGAAAGAAAAGGAGGTTGATAGGTCGGCTACCGAAGTAGAGTACAAAGTTGTAGCTAATGGTGCAGTTGAGGTAACATGGTTAGTCTCTCTTTTGAGTGAACTGGTGGTTCCTTCAGCTACTGCTCCAGTGTTTTAATGTGATAACTTGGGACCTACTTTTTTTTGTGCTAATCATATTTTTCATGTACAAACTAAACATGTTGAGATTGACTATCACTTTGTTTGAGACAAAGTTGTCTCCAAGTAGTTACAAGTTAAACTTCATCTCCACCAAGGATCAAATAGCTGATATTTTCAATATTTTAACTAATGCTTTGGCCTCCTCACATTTCCATGTGCTACGTGAAAAGCTTCATAGTACTTATCTCCCTCCTTCAGTTTGACGGGAGTATTAAGAATACTATTTATATTAGGAATGTACAATAAATCATGTGTCTGTGTTTGATTATATTTCTTCATTCGTACTAGGGTTTGTATTAGGATTTGAACATGTCTCATATATATATATATATATATATATATATATATATATATATATATATATATATATATATATATATATATATATATATATATATATATATGATCGCGTTCAGGTGCGAACTGGCCGCCTAGGAGAGAACTGCGGACGAATCACAGCGCGCCACGTGTCCGGAATGTAGTTGCAACTAACGTTATAACTAGGTGCACTTCATGTTATAACTAGGTGCACATAGGTGTACCCAGGTGCATAAATGTTAACAAGGTAAATTACTTGCACCTGCAAGTGAAAATAGGTGCACACGTGCAAGTAAAATGTATTACAAGTGCAAGTAAATTATACAATGAGCATCAATACTAAGTGCACCTAATGTTATAACTAGGTGCACCTATTGCTATAACTAGGTGCACATAGGTTGCAACCAGGTGCATGAATGTTAACAAAGTAAATTACTTGCACAAGTGCAAGAAAAATGTATTGCAGATGCAAGTAAAATGTATTACAAGTGCAAGTGAATTGTACAGTGAGCATCAATACTAAGTGCACCTAATGTTATAACTAGGTGCAACCTATGTTATAACTAGGTGCACCTATGTTATAACTAGGTGCACCTAGGTTGCACCCAGGTGCATGAATATTAACAAGGTAAATTACTTGCATTTGTAAGTGAAAGTATTTGCGAAAATAGGTGCATGAATATTAATAAGGTAAATTATATTACTTGCACTTGTAAGTGAAAATATGTGCGAAAATAGGTGCACTTGTAAGTGAAACTAGGTGCACTTGTAAGTGAAACTAGGTGCACCAAAGTTCCAGTTATTTACGAAAATGCCACCGCGTCATTTTTTTAAAATTGCATCTGATTCGTTGATCTGGACACGTGGACGGCTGTGGAGCGTTCTCATTTCTTACCTGGGCGAGAGTTCTCACGAGAGTGCACCCCTATATATATATATATACTTGTAAATATCATTGCATAATACAATATACATAAAATCACTTTCTACATACTCTCATAGGGACGACTTCCCTAAGAGAGCTTCCCTAAGAGAGAGCTAGGAACCAATCAGAGTCATCCATCTAGAAACATCTAACGGATCAAAAGCAATTATATAAAAAAAAACATGGTGACATTGTTGTAAATAATTCAAACTTTAAAATGTAACTATAGAGTACAAGTAAGTAAAACTACAGAGTGTATCTGTTAATAAATCCAAAAAACTAAACTAGAAATTTAAAACCAAATCTAAACCATAAATACTAAGCTCCTAAATATTACAAGTGAAACCTTAAACCAAATTAGAAACCCAAACAATATATTTTAATAGGTGAACCATGAGTGCAATTAACTTTCACATTTGGTGCAGTTAATGATATCGTTAGGTGCACTTTATAATGTTGTTAGGTATACTTTATATTGTTGCTAGCGAACATCTAAATCAAATTTAAAATTTAAATCATAAATCAATAAAGAAAAACTCCAGTGCTTGTAAGAGTAAGGGGTGTGGGAAGAAGTTTCAAGACTATACGAACAAAATGTACTGTAAGGCATGTGACAAACACTGGTCAGATGAAATTATTAAGTATAAAGTGATCATTGTTGTCCTGGATGGCTACCGGGATGACCATATTCTACTTTGGGACAATGTTTGTTCGACACTGTTAGGGGTTACTACTAGCGAGTTGAAGGAAAAGTATTATGAAGTACGTGAATCCCTATATCTTAGCAATCAACTCTTTGCTTTTGGAGTGTATTAATATTATCTAGTGTATAATATTTATTATCTGTTTTGGTTGACCTAGGATAGCTGCATGCCCAATGAAATTGAGGGCTTGGTTGGAAAGACAATAATGTTTAGGATTGTCACACTGAATGAACAATTCAATTATAGGGGACATGCTGCCTTTACCGTGCTTGGAGTGGAAAAAGACAAAGCTATTGTGCAGACACACCAAGTTAAACCACTCAACAAAGGTGATGGATGAATAATGGTTAGGAAGTTTGCTGATGAAGTTGAGTTTGTTAGGAACCCCGAGCAGTTAATTTTGATGATACCAAGCTATACGAGGAGACCCCCAAATTTTCTTAAATGTCTTAGAATAGTTTTTGCTTATTTATGTAAGGCAAACGAAGTCTTAAGCTATCTAAGGATTCGGCTCTCACCGAATATGTAGACAGAGAAATGTTTCACTCGAAGCCATGAAGACTCGAAGACTCGAAGACTCGAAGACATAAAGACTCGAAGACTCGAAGTCTCGAAGACTCGAAGACTCGAAGACATGAAGACTCGAAGCCATGAAGACTCGAAGACATGAAGATTTGGATCTTAGGTCAAAACCAAGAAGGGCCAAGATTCCATAATTGAAAGGCGCAAAATTTTGGACGGTTGCAGTTCTGATTGGTCACGTCAAATGGATCTCAGCCAATCGCAATGCAGCACTCCCTCTATAAATAGATCACAACCGAGGATGGAAGAGGTATCCTAACACCTAATTCCTTGTGTTGTTTTCTAGTTTTGCAGGTATGGATAAAGGAAAAGGGAAAAAGGCCTGTTCCGAGGAGAAGCCAATAAGGAAAAGATTTTCGTTCCGGTTATTGCTGAAGGAAGGAACGAGCAAGCTCAATAAGCTGAGGGGAGAGAAGGGAGAACCTCTCCAAGGAGATACTTCTGAGCATCCTCTCGAACTCTCAGACTCCGAATCCGAGGACATCGTGCCTGAGCCACCAACAATGTCTGTTCCGGGCTTCTATTCTGGTGGAATAGCCCCTCCAAACGAGGAACCCTACTGGCCAGAGCCTAACAGAGTGCCAAGACGAACTCCATCTCCTTCCATAGATAACACAGGAGATGATGCATGGAATGATATACAAGGCTGGTACCAGAGGGCCCAAGGCCAAAATCTGCCTGAAAACTCGGCTCATGACGAAGACTACCTTCGTTACTTGGACATGCTCGAACCGGATGATGTATCCGATAAGTCTTCGGTACTGGAGAATGAGCCTAGATATGGACCGATGGCTCCATCATGGGTACCTGATGCTGCCCCAAGCGCATTACCAACTCCTAGCCCTCCTACTACGGAGAGCAGTCAAGGACAAAGCCTTATGTCTACTGCGAACAGTAGACATACCAAGAATAGGGGCAAAGGCAAAGCAAGGAGATAAATGATATGCCTTGTAGGTCAGGATGGGGTGTTCTGTCTGAATGGGTGTGATGTTTATCCTTTGTTATTCTTATTAATAAATGGAATTCCTGGTTACCCGAGTAGTCTATCTCGTATTTCAAAAAGTTATATCTTTACCGAAGGTTGGTAATTTACCGAGGACTGTCTCCAAAACAACACATGCCATCCGAACTTATTTTCTGATCGAAGGGTTAATGATGTCGAACCCTTAACCATCAACTGTTCGGACACACTGTTCGTTTTCAAAAGGACTGAACCTATATCTTGTTGACTAAGTTTCTCGTAAATGTGGGATCGTGGATGTGCACGTGTCAGAACCCTATTTGAAGTTCATGCCGAGATATACGCTCCACTCTTTCTGCTTCGCCTGACTTGAAAGGACGGGCCATCAAGACGTGATGGCATAATAAGTAGTTTTCTCTCTCTTTATTAAATGGCCATATCATCTCGAGGGAAACTGCCTTATCAGTCCAAAGATCATATACGGCTTTAAGCCATTTTTGCCCCTTCATTTAAGGGCATTTAAGGGTTTTGTCCCTTATACATAAATTCGACCCGTTTTTACTCAAACGACCCGACTCACACGTTTCCTTCCTCCTCACCATATATATAACCCCACCATACCCTCATCTTTTACCTTTTACACTCCAAAATCATCGTTACCCTCTAAAAACCCTATAAACTTCCTAAACCACCAAAAAGCTTGCAGCTATGTCTTCCTCTGAGTCAAGTTCCTCGTCGGAAAGTTCAAGTTCATCTTCCGATCATGCTAAAAACTCTCACGGCCCGTTACCAAAACCCTCAACCCCACAGAACAAGCCACAAGCCACCCCAGAATCTTTTAAACCTCCATCAGTCATTTCCAGACCTTGTGAAGATGTCGAAATCTTTAGGTTCTTCTCCACTACCGTCAAAGGTCAGAAATCGGGCGGTTGCATGGTGAAAGCCGGTTCAATGCTAGATGTGAAAGGATTCCTTGAAAAAGTTCTGGATGAGGACTTTGGGAAACATGTTGTGCACTGCCTCAAGGACAGTAATCTTTTCCAATTTGTCACCTTCAAACACAAAGCATGGTATCCCATTGATGTAACGCAGTTCTACATTAATGCGGAGATACATTCTGTCGATGATGTTAATGAAATCCATTCTGTGGTGAATGGAACTGAAGTTGTAATATCTCAAGAAGATATTAGGAGGGTGTTTAATCTCCCTCTCTGTGGAGAAGGTTTTCATTTAGATTGCTCTGGAAAAGAATATAGCAGGAAAATGATGTGGAAGAAAATGAAGAATCACAATCAACCCTCATCCTTCCCATCCGTTCTAAAGAAGAAAATGCTGAAGATGGATTATGAGTTTGTCATAGACATCCTGAATAAAATTGTTGAAAGCAGACAATCTGGAACAGATGATATATCTGACAAGAAGATGAGAATGTTGTGTGCTTTGTTGGAGCAATATCCTGTTGATTGGTCACATGTCATTTTTGACTTTCTGATTGACAACATACAAACTGGAGTTAATCCTACGACAGGTTGGATTACTAAGGTTCTTGGTTTTGGTTTCATGATAAGTGTTATCTTGAAAGACAAGAAAGTGAAGTTACGAGCAGAAACTTTGTCACACCGAAACCATTTTCACATGACCTCAAGGCCACCAAATTATCTCAAGAGAAAGGCAGATGAACTGGCAGAAGAAGAAGTCTCACTCCAAATCGTCCAAAAGCTCAGTTGGATAGGGGGAATCTGATTTGGCGAAAAGTCATGGTTCAGAAGGCTCAACGCATAAACCGAAGGATATACCCGAGTCCTCTAAACCAACAAGGACAGATGATGCTAAATCCTCGAAGCATACCGAACCTTCATCCGAGGATGAGCCACGAAAGGTGTCCAAAAAGCGTAAGGCAGGAAATCAGGATGCTGCCGAAAGGAAGAAATCAAAGAAGCACAAGTCTAAACACTCCAAGAGGAAACACAAGAAAAATAGTTCCGAAGACGCAGCTGATAATAACTCCGAAGGAGCCGAATCCTCACATGAGAAAGAGGCTAAAGAATCACGAGAAGTAACCAAGAAGAGGAAGGCCAAACAGCTCAAAAGGCCGAAAAAGAAGCAACGAACTGATCATGTAGTTGCAGTTGAAAAGGATGTTGAAACTAATACAGGTGCTGTTTTACCAGCCGAAGAGGAACCAAGGGAAGTCCCACTCGAAGTCAGTCACCGAGTCCTTCCACCTCCTCTTGATCTTTCCAGGGAAGATAGTGATGAGGAAGATCACACACCGCTCACTCGGCCTATATCAAAACCTGCTCATGTTGAATCCGTATATGCTCCATCTGTTTGCGAAAGGGTACCGTCTCCCGAACCCTTGGTTGATAAACCAGAAAGTCTTCCTGCACCTTCACCAGAAGTACAACAGCTGGTAATCACCTTCCCGCAAGATAGAAATGATTCAGGGTCTGAATCAACCATGATTGAAGAAGAATCAGAAGGTGATGATATGGATGCAAGTAACCAGTCCTATCGACCGATGTCTGCCATTGTCCAACGACAAATCACCGAGCACATGGATCCTTCGATGGCCCGACTTATAATTACTCTTGATTATGTCAGCCGTCATCTTTGTTTACAATGGCCACGTGTTTCCACCATCCGAATAGAAGAACTCCCAATTGTTGCACCCATGCCGAATGTTACTGAATCCAATCAACAACTCGTTATTCATCCTGATCCCATTGCAAGACAAATTAGTGTCGATGAAGCACTCGCTCAATAGTTATCTTTTGAAGACACTGAAACTGATTTGCCTCCTATAGAAGCCTCAATGAATGAGTATTCTCACGAGGAGATACTGAGAATGGAACTTGCTCGAGTTTACAACTGGCAAGAATGGCGAATGTCAAGTCTTCGCGTCATAGCCAGTACTATAAGTGAAATGGCCGAAGAAGAAGAATGGGCTTTAGATTGGATGGGGACGAGATCTGTTTTTGATGCCACAAGGCCTGATGAAATCGAAAGAGTCTTTGCTGAAAAACTCCAAGGCAAGACCACTCGGTATGGCAAATCTGTTGAATTGAATGTTGGCTACCGAACTCCTCGGGAACGCCTTATGTTGGAAGACATGCAGATTGCCAAAGTCCACAACATCTCTCGAGCACAAACCGAAATAAGAGATCTACGACCAGATGTTTGCCCGAGTCGTCAAACCAATGAAGAAGATGCTGAGGATTCGGATTCCAATCAGAATCAAGGATGTCGAGATAATAAGGATGATAACAATGATGATGATGACAATGACCCTTCTGGAGGTCAAGTTCCACCTTCTCGAACCATACATCCTTCCAATACAGGAGTTCAGACTGCTTGCGAAAATGATGAGCCTATTCAGCAACCTTCTGAGGAACCGAAGTCTGCTCCTACCGAATCCATGGAAGCACAAGTTCTGCTGAGTCCTAGTTCAGCCCGAGATGAAAATATGGAAGCGTCTCGAGGTGCGAATCATGATGGTCCACAGATTGTTGATGAAGACATAATTATGTCTGATCTTAATCTTTTCGATGTTGAGGTAGAAGTCCTTCCCGACTACACTTCGGATGGAAACATGGAAGCATCCAAAAGTGCAAGTCCCGAAGCCTTAGCCTCACCAATCGAAGATGTGAATCTTGCAGAAGGCACTGAACTTGTATTAGTTCAAGGTGGAAATATGGAAGCACCTTCTAAGGACAGTGATGGCCCAGCTGCTGATTCTTCAAAGAGTTCGGATTCTTCTGAGGTAATAGTCGATACCTCCTCTACTTTTACTTCTTTGCTAAATGCCATACAGGGATTGGCGAAGACTCATGATGCAAACTTCAAGTCCCTAAATGAGTCTATCACCAAAATCAAGAAGGATATCCGAAGGCAGAAGAAGAAATCCTCAAAATCTAATACAGACGAAAGGTTAACTGCCCTTGAGAAAAAGATTGATGGGGTCTTTGCTGAAAATCTCATGTCACTCGGATCTCTGAAGGATTCGGTATCTGAGTTCACTACCATTCAGTGTAACTTGGTTACGAAACATGCTTTTATCAAGGAGCGTCTTGACTTAAACTGTTCGAAGCTCGAGACCGTATCTGGAAACCAAAACGCTACGACATCTCTCGTATGTGAATTCGAATGGACCCTGAAGGAGTTGCAAGTATGCATAAACCGTCTAAGCGACAAAGTTGATGTACTCGCCGGGGTTCATGATGCCAACAAGGGGGAAGAGGTGAAAGGAAAAGAGATTGTTGTAAGGGATGCTGATGACCTTGCACAACAAAGAAGAGAGATTCTCAACTTAAGGAAAACTCCATCCCCCTCACCGTCTCCAAAGAGAACTCAAAACAAACCTACAGGTGGTGAACCGAGTTCAAAGAAACAAAAGAAACAAAGCAAAGGGCCAAAAGTGACAACCCGAAGAGTAAATGGAGAGCCTATTAACTATGTTCCATATGAACATGGATCTGGAAAGAAATGGGAAGAGTGCAACATTCCACCCTACTGGAATAACAAACAACCCATGGACAGGCTCAACTTCTTGCGAGATCACAATGAACGAATCTATGAGCAAAGGAAGAAAGACAAAGAGATCTTTCGAATTCAGCAAGAAGAACAAAAGAAATTCGAGAAAGTCATGAAGGAACTCGAGGATGCAAACAAGATAACCAAAACAGCCGAAGGGCAAGCCAAGATGCATGGCATAAATCAGATTCTAAGTGCTACACAACAAAGCTTTGCTGATGGAATGAATGCTGCTGAATTGATTGCCTGTTAGGAACCCCGAGCAGTTAATTTTGATGATACCAAGCTATACGAGGAGACCCCCAAATTTTCTTAAGTGTCTTAGAATAGTTTTTGCTTATTTATGTAAGGCAAACGAAGTCTTAAGCTATCTAAGGATTCGGCTCTCACCGAATATGTAGACAGAGAAATGTTTCACTCGAAGCCATGAAGACTCGAAGACTCGAAGACTCGAAGACATAAAGACTCGAAGACTCGAAGTCTCGAAGACTCGAAGTCTCGAAGACTCGAAGACTCGAAGACATGAAGACTCGAAGCCATGAAGACTCGAAGACATGAAGATTTGGATCTTAGGTCAAAATCGGGAAGGGCCAAGATTCCATAACCGAGCAATCAAGGATGTGATTGACTCGAGGAGTTAAGGAAAGAATGATAAAGTCAATCATTCTCTCAACCAAGGCAAAGACATTCTCTGATAAGTTGTCTTATCTATTGCCTTGAAGATGGGTATAACTGAATGTCATTTTGGGTCCTATGCAACGATCCCAATGAGCATTTAATGATTGTCACCTTTTTGAGGGACAAAAGGTACTTTGTCCTTTTCTAAAAGTGGACAAACGGCTAGAAAGTACTGACATTCTGAAAAAGAAGAAAATATTACCCATTGGATAATACTCACTGGACAATAGGTTTTGAATTTTGATCTCCCTCCAACGGATCTGAAATTCCACCTATAAATACCCTTGTCCCATCTCACTTTGACAAGGTTGAATTGCGCGAAATATTGTTGTTCAAGCGAAAAATTTCCAGTGTGATATTCACAAGCTTACTAAGCATTATTCAGTTTTATTTGGAAGTTCTTGTGAGCTTAAAGAAGGAAAGCTCAAGAATTCCAAGTTGGAGATTTATCTACTTATTCAACCATCTCTACAAGTGAAGTAGAAAGAGGCGGAGTAAACTTGGAAGAAGTTGAAAAACCTACCACAACAAAGCTGCCGGGCTTAGTGATCAAAGGAGCTTGTTGTAACGGAGATTGTACTATAAGGGAAATATAGTGCAAACCTTCACGTGTTGTGAAGAAGAGTGGAGTAGGCTTTGTTAACAGCTGAACCACTATAAAAACTCTCTCTCTCTCTCTCTATCCTTTTTATTTACTCTACGCATTGCATTGCATACATTTCTTAAACCTAACTTTTTCGATAAGGAAAACCCTAGTGCAAAGTAAAAGATAAAATCTTGATATAACTCTTTCCGCTGCGATTAACTCTAAAAAGTTTTCAAAATTCCCTTGAGTCTATTCAACCCCCCCTTCTAGACTCATAACGCTTTCACCGGGACCAACAGAGTTCAGTGATAATTTTGAACAAGTTAGTTCTCATTAAACATATTTTTACCTCTTCGGAATAAAATTTTTTCACCATTGCTTTTTTTAATAGTTAGTTTCATCCAGGGCATAGCACCACTGGAAGCTACATCTTCGTCAAGTCTAGAAGTTATCTTGGTTGATGAATGCACTCCCGAGCAGTAGTCTCTTAAAGAGAATAAACGTGGACTGTTCATAATCTCCAAAGAGTTTGAAGAAGCCTAAGATCGAACCCAATACATGATAACCTTGGCTGATTGGTTTTTGATTGACCATAAACAATATATATTTGTGTTTTTGTTTTTCTTTGTTTAAATGGACTAAATGCTTAACAGATGATATATTCTGTTAGGCTTTAAACTTTGGCATTGTTTGGTTGCAGTAGGCGCTAGACTAGCGCCTAGCGCCAAAGCGGTCTAGGCGCCCTAGGCGGTAACCTATAAAAACAAAAAAAATAATGCATGTGTGTGGGTGTATGTCATATATTATATTGTGTGTGTGTGTGTGTGTGTGTGTGTGTGTGTGTGTGTGTGTGTGTGTGTATTGCTTCTCTTACTTATATAAATAAAATATAATAAAAAATTAACAAGTTCGACTAGCTCGAGTTAACTCGGCTAACTCTGCTAAGTTGGGTGAGTTAACTCGGCCAAATTCGGCCAAGTCGGCTGAGTTAGGCACTAGGCGGCCGACGTAGCGGTGACCTAGGCGGACGCCTAGGGAGCAATTCACCTCGGTCTAGGGGCGCCTAGTGCCTAGGCGGCTTAGGCGGTAGATTTTTGCAACAGTGCGGTTATATACGCTAACAAACAGTTTATTTCGTCACTCTACTTGGTTATTATGTGTTATAAATCTGCAGGTACCATTCGTGACATATGACTATTATTATTTCCCACCAGCACAGCGCATGCGTTGATCTTAGACCACAACAGATTTGATCCTAAGTCAGCCATGTCACCATGGCAGCCCCGCACGGTATAGGCACCCACATTACGTTATTTACACCAACGGCCCACAACGTATTCAATAAGGAGCGCCTTCATCCGTGCGTCCTTCAACACCAAAAACATATGCCGACAGACTAATCCCAGTTTATGAAACAACTGACAGCTACACAGGGCACTAAACACATCCGTTCCACGCTCGACATCAAATAAGGTGTTATCCTAGCCCTTAATGTCGTACCTGATGTGATCCTGCTCCTCGTGCACACCCACCACCCGACGGTAAAAATAACCCGCCACAATCTCCTTATGTAACTCATAAAAAATCGTGATTGTGAACAACTGTGCCACGTGGCACTCTAATGAACAGTGGTGTGGACCATGGTCCAAAAACGTTGTTGTTTCTTTAAGTAAAAAGAAACGAAGACCATTATGTTTAACTAATCATGAATTTATGATGTGCTCAGAATAAAATGAAATACAATGTATTTAGAATGAAATTGAATAACATATCTTACATATTAAGTGTATATTGTCAACTGTAGTTGAATTAGAATGCTACTTTATTTGTGCTATAATGAAACTATAGTGTATTTAAAATGAAACTGAATAACAAATCTCATATATTGAGTGTATATTGTCAAATGAAATTGGACTTGAATTAAAATGATACATTAGTTGTGTTGTAATGAAACTACAATATATATAAAATGAAACTAAGTAACATGTCTCACATATTAAGTGTATATTGTCAAATGAAACTACAGTTGAATCAAAATGATATTATAGTTGTGTTATAATGAAATTACAGTATATACAAAATGAAACTAAATAACAAGTTTCACATATTCGAGTATATATTGTCCAATGAAATCATAGTTGAATTAGAATTATACTTTAGAGGTGTTGCAATAAGACTACAGTGTGTATAAAATGAAATTCAATAACAGGTATCACATATTGAGTGTATATTGTCAAAATGAAATTGTAGTTAAATCAAAATGATACTTTAGTTTTGTTATAATGAAACTACAGTGTATATAAAATGAAACAGAATATGTCATAAAAATAGAATTAGTTTGACGAAACAGGTGCTGTTTTGTGTGATTTGCCACAAGGTGAACCATGGTTCATAGTATCATGATTGCTTTGGACCAATTATTATACCGTGGTCCACCTTGTAAGGTAGAATATTGACATAAGGTTCATTTTTACTACATTGAATGCTTATTGTTAAAACATTGAATATTCACTTTTTGAAATTTCATTTTTATGTAGTGAAGGTTCATTATTTAGTATATTATCTAAAAATAAACCTTTATTACATTAATAATGAGCTTTTAGTATATGGAAAAATTGTAATTTATGCTCCTCCATAATATGCAAATTATCAATGTCACTCCTGAATTATTAGTGATGTAAATGTTGCCCATCAATTTTTTAAACGATATATATATATATATATATATATATATATATATATATATATATATATATATTCCCCCTACCGTAGTGTAAATGTTACCCTCATCTCGACATGTCGTTATGGGAGGGGCAATATATGCATTGTTTTGAAAATTGATGGGTAACATTTACACCACTAATAATTCAGGAGTAACATTGATAATTGGCATATTATGGAGGGGTATAAATCACAATTTTCCCTTAGTATATTAAAAATGAAAATTTATCAATAGTTTACATTGCACTGTAGATGATCAATCATTATTGCGTGGACCATGGTCCAAAAAACACATAAAGTAAATGATAACTCACAAAATACATTATTCTAACACATAAAAGTACGTTATTCTAACTCATAAAATACATTATCTTGCCCTATAAATTTCATTATTCTAACAAAAAGTACATTATACATTATTCTAACTCATAAATACATTATTCTAACATATAAGGTACATTATTCTAACACATAAAATACATTATCTTAACTCAGAAATTTCATTATTCTAACACATAAAGTACATTATTTTAACCCATAAATTTCATTATTCTAACACATAAAGTACATTATTTTAACCCATAAATTTCATTATTCTAACACATAAAATACATTATCTTAACCCAAAAATTTCATTATTCTAACACGTTCACGGAGCAAGAAATTTTTTTAAAACACATAAATAATACATTATTTTTGTACGTAAAATACATTATCTAAGTACTGAAAGTTTATTATTTTATATATACTATCAAATAAAGTACATTCAGTACAAAAATAATGTATGTTTAGTATATTAAAAATGTACTTTATATTCATGATCCACACAATAATTTGTCAATTTCAGGTGAGCTAAAAATCTTCTAAAAACTTATTGGGCCCAATTGTGTGGGCTTAATGGTCTCAGATTCGGTCCAATCTCTCTGCTCTCCTTAGGGCAAAGTCACCCAATATTCACGGCCTTTGCTTCATTATCGTCTTCCTCGGTAAACCCTAGTCTCGGAGGGAGAAAAGGAAATTCTGTGCGAATCAGACCTCAACGTCTTTATTGACAAACCCTTGTCTCGGAGAAAGCAAAAACAGGAGGCTCTCTGCGAATCAAACGTCAACAATGGCGACCTCATACGACTACGAAGATGGCAGCTACTCGACCAAACAGCAGCACCCGGACTCTTCACTCGAGTCGTATGACCCGAACTACGTCCCAGACCCGGTGAAGTCGTTCGTCGGCCATCTGTACAGGCACATTAGGGAGAAGAATGTGTACGAGATCCACCAGATGTACGAGACTTCGTTCCAGAGCCTCAGCGAGCGCATGTTCAAGGACACTCCATGGCCCTCTGTTGACGCAGTCGCACCTTACGTCGACAACGACCATGTCTTCTGCTTGCTTTACCGGGAGATGTGGTTTCGCCACCTCTATGCTCGGCTCTCCCCGACTCTCAAGCAGCGTATTGATTCGTGGGACAATTACTGCAACTTATTCCAGGTTTAACTCTTTTTGGATAGCTAATATTCTTCTATTTACCTCCTTTTTCCTCTAAAGTCTGTGTGTTTTTTTTTTTTTTTTTTTTTTTTTTTTTTTTTTTAATTTTGTTATTCCAATATCTATTTACTTATTTTTTGCTGGTTTCTTGACCGGATTATTTATACAGTATTAGCTGTCAGAGGAAATAAAAGAACAATAATGATGTCTCACCATTTGATCTCCTTCTTATCGAGTGCTTTCTTTAGTATAATTTTGGCTTGTACATGAAGAATTGTACGGAGTTGCTTAATAGCTTATGTGTGTGCTTGTATTTCAAAAAAGGCTGAGTTTGGAGGGGGAGAATATATCAAGCTTTGTGGGTATAGTAGTCAGGTTGAATTGGATGTTTTCAAACCTATTACTGTATTGCATAATCTGGCTATTTGTATATAGTTCAAGTAGAATGTGTTGGAGTAAAAGTGAGCAGTATATTTGTTTATATGATTGCATTTAAGCTTATGATTTTGGTTCTCAAAGGCATTCTAACCTTCTTGGAGAAGTTGTGAATTTTGCTGTAGTTTTACAGTTAGCTCACATATAAAATTATATTTGTTTCCTTTCAGTGGTTATTTTTAATTTCTCCATGGATTGAACCCATTAAAATGCTGTTCTTTATATGCTTACATTGATATTAAAAATTGCCTATAGTAGGAAAAGGCCACGATCTAACACATGCAGGCTTCTAAAAAGATATCGTTTTGCCAGTAAAGCAATGCAGTAATTGTTGGTGTATTGCGCTCTTCTTCGCTGAGGTGCTGAAATGTACTAAGCCAGACTGAAGCGATTGCTTTTGTCTGAAGAGAACAATGTGTAAAGCACAACCCTTAGCATACCTTGAATAAGGTCAACACAGTCAACACTCAAAACACCTCATTTAAGCTGCAACAGCACAATCAAACTTGAGAATTGCCTTCAATCATACTCCAATGCCTCCAATTAAACTTTTTGGTGACCAATAGTTTCACAGTTTGGCTGAATTGCTTCACATCCTTCGCTGATCTCTTAAGTCTACAAATTGCAATTATGCTTTTCTTATTCTTTTGTCGAATCACTTATTACTACTACCTCTCTTTTTTGGGTGGGTTGGGAAGAAGCCAACTACAATAAGGGATGAAGATGATGACAACAATATTGTTTGAACTTTTCCTCTTTAAGCATATTGCATACCCCTCTCACATGCTCGCCTCTCTTTGTTAGCTAAGCAAGATCTTTTTGTCCCTTTTTTCCCTCTAAAAGTCTAAAAGTTAATAACATTCCATATATTTGATTTGTGTTTAATTAATTTGGGTAGTGGGCATTGGGAAGTGGGGCTCTCCAAACTCCATTTAAAAAATAAATTTAACCTTGATTAATTGCAATGTTGTAAAAATTGCTAGGTGCCCATTGAGTGTTTGCCTAGGTACACAACTAAACAAAACATTGTTTTTTTTGCATATGGTGTTTTGGATTTTTAGACTTCTAGCAAGTATTCCTTCTATAGAATATAAATGTTCAATAGAGCATAATACTCTAACCATAACATATACAAACGAAAAAACAAAATTTACAAAAAAAAAAAAGGCTGCCTTTCAGGCTGACCTTGTAAGACCAATTTTGGCATTCTTCCATTTGCTCTACGGGCCAATTTTTACCCCACTGATTAATTGATATACTCAATTGTTTCCTATTTTAATGTAATCCTTAATATATGCATTCAATTTGTTGTGTTTTGAAAATATGGATTATGCATTGTGCTTCATTAATATATAGTATTCAATATGATGCTTCTGTTTAGATAAAAATTAATGATTGATGAATAATGAAATATTAAGATAATATGATTATATTAATTTTTTTTTATTATGTTAATGGTAGAATTTTGCTCACTTTTCAAAAGTAGCCATTTTTACATGTAATGAAAATATACATCAATGATTAAGGATACAATATGCTTGTATTGTTATATCCTGATGCCAATTATAAATTTATAATATTTGTGTTAAAAGTTGCATTATAAATCATTTATATATGATTCTAGATTATGAAATTTAATTTTGCCACTTTGCATTGCTTTATTATATGCAAAACAAAACAACAGTTTGCTTTGTGCTTTAAAAAACTTTGTAGTGCTCTGTCATGCTGTTGCACTGTTTGCATTAAAAAACTCTGCATGTATATAATCTGTCTATGGTGCATGTTAATCAGCTCATTAGCATGTGACTGATGGTGTGAACTTTTTTTACATCAAGAAATTTGTGTTTTGACAAGAGTGTCCTCTCATGTAGTAGTGGGTAGACACTAAGAACAGCCATGTTGCATGGATGCAGAGTTTTTGTTATATCTACCAATCTACCATTTTTACTTGCATAGTTTTTATTTTATGACACTAAATTGTTTATGGGTTTCAATAGTTCTGTTGAGACAAAATGATACTTAGCTATTGTGATTTGCTGCAGGTGGTTCTACATGGGGTGGTAAACATGCAATTGCCAAACCAGTGGTTGTGGGATATGATTGACGAATTTGTTTACCAATTTCAGTCATTCTGCCAATACCGTGCCAAGATGAAGAACAAGACCGAACAGGAGGTTACATTGCTGAAGCAGTTTAATCAGGTATTGTTGATTACAAATAATGTATTGTCTTGGACTGAGATTTTACACTTATCATTTCTTGAAGAATACATTTAATTGTAAAATGTGTTCCTTTTCATTTGTGCTCAACTTTTTTTTGCTCTGTGATGAGTAGAGGATATGAAGGTTCCTTTAATATTTTTTGGATGATTAACCAGCTGTTCATAGTTGCAAAACCCAGTATCTTCGTGTTATTTTTGTGCCAAGGAAATTAGGACAATTATTTGGGGATTTGATGTGTAAGTCTAATTTTCCTCGACAAAGGTGGGATTTTTACCTTTAGTTTCTAGCAAGGGAGTGGTGAAGAAGTTAAACATTTCTTTAATTCATATATATTTGTTATGCTGACATCTAGCTTATAATTTCAAATTTTTATTCTAGCTGTAGAGTAATGTGTTGCTGACTTGTTGGTTTTCTCCCCCTACAATTTTGTAAGGCATGGAATGTGTATGGTGTTCTCAACTATTTGCAAGCACTTGTTGAGAAATCTCAGATTATCCAAATCTTGGAGAAGGAGAAAGAGGGCCTTGAGGAATTCACTTCTACTGATGGATATGATTATAGTGGTGGCAGTAACGTCTTGAAAGTTTTGGGCTATTTCAGTACGATTGGCTTGCTTAGGGTTCATTGTTTGTTGGGTGATTATCATACTGGCCTCAAGTGCTTACGCCCGATTGACATAACTCAACAAGGTGTATACACCAGTGTAATTGGGAGCCACATTACTACAATATACCATTATGGTTTTGCCAATCTTATGCTGAGGAGGTATGCTGGGCAATTATTTTTGTGGTTATTGTAAATAATTACTTAAACTGTTGGTTTACTTACCAAAACAGATTTGTCAATCCTGCATCATTAAGCCATTTTTGCCTGCAGGTATGTGGATGCTATTCAAGAATTTAACAAGATCCTTTTGTATATTTACAAAACTAAGCAATATCACCAGAAATCTCCTCAGTATGAGCAGATACTAAAGAAGAATGAGCAGATGTATGCCTTACTAGCAATCTGTTTGTGTCTGTGCCCTCAAGTGAAGCTTGTTGAGGAGACCGTCAACTCTCAATTAAGGGAGAAATATGGTGACAAGATGTTGAAGATGCAAAGATATGATGATGAGTCATTTACTCTCTATGATGAACTCTTCTCATATGCATGCCCTAAATTTATTACTCCGTCTTCCCCAAGTTTTGAGGAGCCCCTTGTAAATTACAATCAGGTATTGTGGCATATTGATTAAAATGTTACTATTTCATCAGAGGATATATTCCTCAGTAGTATTTGCATGTAGTAGAATTCCATTCTACTGCTATACTAATTTGGAAGGCACCACTAACCCACTCCTTGTGTTATGTTCTAAAGTCCAATGTAATAAGTTCGACAGTTTGGCAAATCTTTGTTACCTAAATCTTCCTTACAAGTTACATCTTTCATCCATTGAGTTCTTTGATGAGATGATTTTATAGATTTGGTCAATACTATGCATAAATTAAAATGATTGTATTTTAAAGATGAGGTAAAGTGGGAAATCCATGTTATTAGGATTGAGCAGTATTTATTTACAAAGACAATCACAACTGGAGGTAATGACTACCCTGTATCTTTTTGAAAATTGAAACTGGATTCTCAGTAGTGAAAGAAGTTAAGAATGTCCAATATGAAAACATTGAAGTTCTATGTAGTTCTCTTAACTACGTGGTTTGAACGGCCTTTGTAACACTTTTCTCCTATATATATTTTTTGTCTTTTTGGGAGTTGCAAGTCTATATTCCTCATCAAAGAATGTATATCTACTTCTGCTCATCTTTTAGTAGACCCATAATAACTGAATATAGGAGGGATATGACTCATTCTTTTGAATATGACATATTTATACAATTTTACCATTTTTGTGACAGGATGCTTATAGGCTGCAGTTGAAGTTGTTCCTTTATGAAGTGAAGCAGCAACAATTATTATCTGGTGTTAGGACCTACTTGAAAGTGTATTCAACTATTTCCATGGGAAAACTTGCAAATTACTTGCAAGTGGATGAACCTACTTTGAGGTTAGAAAATAATAGAAGTGGAGTTGAGTTAATTCATCCAATTTGCTTTTGATATATGATGTTTTGAGCTGTGTTCTGGGGTTATACTTAGGACGATTCTGATGACATACAAACACAAGACACATGCTGTTGATTCCAATGGAAAAATATTCTCTAATGCCGATGTGGATTTCTTTATCGATGATGTGAGTATACTGTTTGCTGTTTATGTCTTCGAAATGACAAGTCATTTACATTATAATATCATTTTTATAGAATTTTAAAATAATTTGAAAAGAGGCGCCATTTGTTTTCATGGTCAAGGGGACTTTGAAAACAGAGTTTGAGATTTTTACAAAAGTATCTATCCAAACATCATATTTCTCCCAGAAGCTGTTTTTGTTAACGAAGTCCATTTTGCCATTGTCTGCCACTAATATCTTATTTATTTTTCTAAAGCACTTCGTAATTCTCTTGTCATGGTGTTGTCTGATTCACCTTATTTTCGACTTCTATACCAGGAAATGATTCATGTTGTAGAATCCAAACCATCTAAGCGATATGGTGATTACTTTCTGCGTCAAATAGTCAAGGTATGCCTTTGGATGGTATTTGTTACAATTTCACCATATCTGTCTCTTACCATTGTTTTTAGTCTATTGCACTATAAGCTGTGATGTATATGCTTTCTATCCTTATCTGTGATGTATATTTGGTCAAATCCATCACAGGCTGATGGATAAGATGGTACCATGTACTCATCACTGTTAGGATCAAGCGCTTAACACTATACCAAAAGCTATAGCTAGTAGTGAAGGCGTAGCTTTATTTCCTTATACTGTGACACATTTTCAAGACACTGGGTCCTTTATCGGCCTTCGCCCAACCATCCCCTAGCCACCGGGTGCTAAACTTGGCCTTTACCGGCCTCTGCCCAACAATCACTAATTCTGTTGAGGCAATTGTTTGGCGACATATCACATAGACATTGACATTGTACAATTCCGCCCAGAAAATCATTTTCTTATTGCAATTTCTGATCTTAATTAATTTATTCTGCAGCTTGAAGGTGTGATGACTGACATTGATAGGATAAAGCTGGAGTAATATACTTGGGTCTTTACCTCTTCTGCACTAGAGCATTTTTGTTGACTCATTCACCAAGTGGAGTTGGAGCCTTGTTTCTAATCCAAAGTTGGGATTCATCGTAGAGTGGTTCGCCCAGTAGTAGCGCTTCCAATTCTCATTTTCTCTTCATAAATGATACTTGCTTATATTTAACTGTATCAACCTTTGTTTTCCAATTTGCAGAATGTGTATTGTTATCAGATTCTTTTTGAGTTCCATTTTGTGCTTATATTGCATTTCCCGTATTTCTCATTTTGGTTTTGGTCTAGAGTAATTAGTTTGTTTAAATTTGTTTTTGGAATAAGAATTTCTAAATATAAACAAACATTATATTAAAATCAAACATAATTTTCATTAAAATTTCTATATTCTCCGATCAATTTCTAAACATACCTTTTCAAATATTGCTCCTTAAATTTAATCATACTTTTTTTGACTCATACTTTGTATAGACATCTTAGGGATAATTTAACCTTTTTTTTACCCTTTTGTTTCTTTTTGTTCACTCAACTCTCTTCCACGGGTCTTCCTAATAATTTACACTACTAGTTTTAGTTTTTCTAGAGCTTTTCTCTTGGGTAATATGTTTAAACTTTGTATAGTTGGTTATGCCTTGTAGAAGAGCGGGAGGGAGTTTAGAAAGCCATGTAAAAGACACAAGAAAGGTTTTTGATAGAAGATTTGATTATTTTATTCAATTGAGAGGCTCCTTATGCAGAAAATCTGTACGAAGATTACCAAATCTTACAATTTTTAGGAGATAACTATAAAGTTACATAAAAAGTCTTCAAAGTAGTACAAACTAGTAAACTAAGATTAGTTTAGTTACTTCTACTTTATACAAACTAGTACAATATGATAAACACTAAGTAAAATAAGATAATATCTTAATAAAGCCTCTTTATTTTTGTCTTCTTGCTCCATTGTTGATCATACATTTCTTT
>CP025649.1:2521343-2616343 GCA_003576665.1 Ipomoea trifida | reverse complement strand
ATACCTAGTGGTGCATTTTTTGGTGATGCGTACCTAAGGGCGCATATTTGTGTTGTGCATTTTCTAACATTGAGTGGTGTATATTTGTATACATAGTTGTTGAAACTTAAGGTGTGTGAATTTCTTTCTTAAGGTGCGTGGGTTTTGTGCTTTATGGTGAGTCAGTTGTTGAAATTTAAGGTGCGTGAATTTCCTTCTCAAGGTGCGTGATTCTCCTTCTTAAGGTGCGTGGGTTTCCTTCTTAAGGTGCGCGATTTGTATGTTAAGGTGCGTAGTTTGTGTACTTAAGGTGTGTCATTTTAAACCTTTAGGTGAGTGGTTTGTGTGCTTAAGGTGCGTAGTTTGTGTACTTAAGGTGCGCTTAAAATGAATTTTTATTAATGTTATAAACAATTTCATGAATTCCTTTAGGTTTTCTGTCATCCCAATTCCCAAGGATTTCTGTGCTCAGATGAGAGCATTAATGGAGGATGTGCATTTTTTTTTTAATAATGTTTATTGATTTGAGCCATTGATCTAGATTTGATCAATG
Source organism: Ipomoea trifida (assembly GCA_003576665.1). NCBI lineage: Eukaryota > Viridiplantae > Streptophyta > Magnoliopsida > Solanales > Convolvulaceae > Ipomoea > Ipomoea trifida. The sequence continues at coordinate 2,615,811 of CP025649.1, read as the reverse complement.
GCTCAAATCTAACACCATTTTTTACCTAGGAGCAATCCCGCACCTGAACCACCCTCCCCTATATATATATATATATATATATATATATATATATATAGAATATTAATCAAATGTGGCCGTGCTCTTAGGTGTGGCCGTGCGGTCACACACCACTCAATGTTACGAAATACACCACTCAATGTTAAGAAACACACCACAATGAAAATATACAAAAACACCATAAAACACACCACACACCCAAAATAATGCACCATAACTCCATGTCCCTAATGGTGCATTTGCTAATACTGTGTGGTGTATATTTGCATACCTAGTGGTGTGTTTTTGGGTGATGCGTCCCTAACAATGCATATTTGTGTGGTGCATTTTCTAACACTGAGTGGTGTATATCTGTATACATAGTGGTGAGGCCGCACTGTTCACACCTAAGAGCACGGCCACACTTGAACATTACCCTATATATATATATATATATATATATATATATATATATATATATATATATATATATATATATATATATATATATATATATATATATATATATATATATAGGGTCAGGTGCGGTAATAGCTTGCATATGAAACATGAGATTTAATCTCAACCCTTTATTCAATGGTCATCAAACAATCTCAACCGTTGATATTGAATTTGGAGAGACTGTGGTTTGGAAGGAGTTCACGCACTGAGGGGTAAAAAAAAAAAAACTCAAAGCAATCTTCTCCACTATGTTATCATCTCCCACTTAGTCTCCATTGTTGCATGTTGTTTGTGTTTTTTCAACATTTTTCCGATCAACGGTAGGCGAGAAGAAGTAAAATACCACGTGTAGTTTTTTCCTCCGTTTCTGGTTGCTATCATTATCTCTTTTCAATCTCCGATCACTCACTACCATCAAAATACACTTGGCGCAAAGGATTAAGTAGAACAGAGGATTAATGGCTTTGAACAAAATGTACCCGTAATCGGAGCAACCGACGTCGTCTAAACAAGGTAAAGTTTACCTAATCATCAAAATACCGTGTTATGGTTAAGTAAAAAATTACATCATCGTACTTTTTAGGTCTTTTTATCATTTTAGATTTTATTATTTTAGTAATTTCTAGGTGTTTTTGTGATTGTGTTATTGTGCTTTGTACATTGATTGTTTGTGAAAATTACTTTAAATCCACACACTTTAAACTTTAATTCGACGCACCTTACGCTTGTTAGTAGTAATTATAAAGTTTTTACGGTAAGGCATTAATTATTCAAACTAATTCACCTTAAGATTTAAATTCATGCACCTTAAGTTTTAAATTTATGCAGTAGTAATTCAAATTGATGCACCTTAAGCTTTAAATTCACGCACCTAAGGTTTGGAAGTAGTAGTTCAAAGTGATGCACCTTAAACTTTAAAACCAAGCACCTTAAGCAATAAATTCACGTACCTTAAGACTTGACAGTTGTAATTCAAAGAGATGCACCTTAAACTTTAAAACCACGCACCTTAAGCTACAAATGTGAGCACCTTAAGGTTTAAATTTACACAGCTAAGGGTTTGTAGTTGTAATTCTGAACTTTTTAGTGTAATGCAGTCAATGTTCAAATTAATGCACCTTAAACTTTCAAACTACGCACCTTAAAGAGTAAATGTGAGCACTTTAAGCTTTAAATTTATGCACTTAAGGCTTACAATGATTATTTTAAATGTGATTCTGGATTGGAACCTAATTAAAGTAAAGTACAAATTAAGGAAGGTTATGCACCTTATGGTGTAAAATTATACAAATAACATATTTATTGTATTATTTTTGTGTTTTTTTTTTTTACTGATTTTGTAGTGTATCGTTATATACTATTTGCTTGTAACTATATTGTTTTCTTTGTGAGTAGTAGCCTCCCGTCGCAAACGATCAAGGCCTCAATTAGCATTATTGGTCCCTACCTCTGTGAATGAAGAGGGCCCTAGTGACGTTGCAGTTGGAGTGCCACGTTCAAAATCAAAGAAACCTTGCATTAAATGAAGTTCTTTGCCGATCTTAAAATCAAGGTTGTCAACTCACCAGTTTTTGTGTGTTGTTCAAGATTTTAATCATCTTCAGAGGGATGCTGTTGAAACCGATTGGTTTTGGGAGCCTGTTATATTTGGAGATTGCACAGCTCCCAACATGAATATCACATTGGCTGGTCAGAAATTATAACCCTAGGAATAGAACATTGACATTGAAAGATGGGACTAAGGTGTGTATAACTGAGGCTGATGTATGTAGAAGTTGTTTTGGGGTTTCCTATGGGAACAGTTGAGATTCAGAGGAGGAAAATTAAAGGCAGGGAATTGAATTGTGCTGTTATTGAGGAATAGAAATGGTTAGTTGGTAGGGGTGGTCAAAATATCATGTATGGTGATTTAATTAATGTGATGAATGAATGCACTGATTGTTGTGATTGGTTCAAACGCCATTTTATGGTCTTAGTATATTCGTTATTCATAGAAAACCCACAAAATGGATATGTTGGTCCACAACTGTTACACTAATTGAAAGATGTGTCCTAGATTCCTCAGTTGAACTGGTGCCTATTTGCTCTTCGCACTCTTATGGAAATACAACTGGAATGGTCAAACACACAGAGAATATTTCCTTGGTCCTCTATTGTTTCTGATGATAAGACTCAATACATACACAATTTATAAAAAAAAAAAAAGTAATAGATAACAAATTATATTACTGGCATTTTTCCTTTGTATTCAGGTCTTTTATGCTAATCGTGTTGTTCTCTTCACTCGGTGATGTTCCTAGGAGTATTCCGTCGTTCAGAGGGTGGACAAAAAAGTTTCTTAAGAATAGAGAAACAAAAGAGCTTGAGGTTGGAGGTATTGGTCAGGGCTGAGTTAAGGACCGCTATCAACCTACATCAACTGAATTGGGCTGAGCTAAGGAGCGTCACTAATTTGAACCACAACAAGTTCAACGTGATGAACAAAATGTTCAAGCACAGTCTCTTGCAACTCTTGAGGTTCAATCCGATGGTGGATTAGCTGATGATGTGCATGTGCCCACTTAACTCTTTATATTCAGATCTTTAATTGTTTAAGGTGCATAATCTTTTAACCTTAAGGTGCATAAATTTTATAACTTAAGTTGCATATGTTTAGATGCACATTTGTTCTATTTCAAAGTAATGCACCTTAAACTTTAAATTCACACACTTTAAAGAGTAAATTCACGCACCATAAACATTAAATTTATGCACCTAAGGCTTAGCAGTAGTATTTCTCAATTTTCTACTCTAAGTCAATCATGTTTTAAAGTAATGCACCTTAAACTTTAAATCCACGCACCTTAAAGAGTAAATTCACGCACCTTAAGCTTTAAATTCATGCACATAAGACTTGGCAGTGGTAATTCAAAGTAATGCACCTTAAACTTTAAAACCAAGAACCTTAAAGAGTAAATTCACGCACCTTAAGCTTTAAATTTATGCACCTAAGACTTGGTAGTGGTAATGTTCACCTTTTTACTGTAAGGCAATCTAGATTTAGATTAATGCAACTTAAGCTTTAAAACCATGCACCTTAAACTTTAAATTGACACACTTTAAGCTTTAAATTCATGCATCTAAGGCTTCATGCACCTAAGCCTTAGTGTGAAGTTTCATGGTGCAGCTAGAACTTTTAATAAGAGCTCCCACAGATATCAAATTATACTGGAATCCAGGTACATAAAGAGCAGTATGTAAAATGAGTGCATCAGACAGATACACAGACCCAATGCAAGTTATGGCAACCTGTTGTCCATTAGGCAGACCAACATGCATATTGTGAACTTCTTTGTGCTTTGTCAACAGATTCATACTACACACAACATGGTGAGTTGCACCACTATCTATTATCCATTCATTTTCCTTGTAATCTGCTAGTTTAAGTGAAGAGTTTGTACCTTCAGTTTGGGTCCCTGGCATGAGGTTAGCAGATATGATGTTTGCATGTGCTTCATGAGCTGACTGGTCCAGTGGTGTGTTCATAGACACTTTCTCCCCATATGACTTTTGTATTTGAACAAATTCCATAAACTTCTTGACGTCATTTTGAGTGAAAGAAATGCCTTCATCAATGTTTGGTTGTTGGGCTGTCAAAAGACCTTGAGTGTGATTAACAAAACCTTGATTTCTTGGCCTTGGCTTCCAACCAGGTGGATACCCATGCTTCTTGTAGCACTTGTCCTCTGTGTGTCCCGTAAAGCCAGAGAAAGTACACATGGGTTTCTTGTTTCCTCCTGCAAATTTCTTGAAATTCTGTTGAGGACCACTGCTTGTTCTAGACATTAGAACATTCCCAGTAACACCAGCCTCACCAGCTTGGTGTAGTTGACTGGCAAAACTTGTGGCCCCAATGTGAAATTGCCTCTCTTGTTGAGTTATCATGGAATATGCATCACACACATCCGGTAGGGGTCTCATGAGCATGATTTTGTTTCTTGCACCAGTATATCTATCATGTAAACCAATAAGGAATATGGACAATTTATCCCTTTCAATCTGTTCATTTAGTTCATCAATTTTCTTCCCACAATTACACTTCACAGTGCAGTTACAAATTATAAAAGGCCTAAGAATTTGGAGTTCATCCCATAACAATTTTTGTTGAGTGAAGTACTCATTTAAAGAATTATCACCTTGTTTTCCTTGATAGATCTCGCATTTGATTTCAACGATTTGAAACAGATCTTGTTGACTGAACCTTCACTTCAGATCTCTCCATATTCCATAAGCAGTGTCGATCTAGAGGACACTACGGCCAACCGTTGGAGACAGGGATCGGACTATCCAGGAGACTACCATATCGTTGCACCGCGTCCACACGTCAAATTTCTGATCATCTTCTGATGGCTTGGTGATCGAACCATCAATAAACTTGAGTTTATTCTTGCATGACAATGCCATTATCATGGCTCTTGCCCAGGGGTGGTAGTTCGGACCATCTAATGGTGTGGAAACCAGCACCAACGCTGGATTCTCATTTGGGTGTAGAAAATAGGGGTTTGACTGTGATTGAGGATCGAAGGTTACCTTGGCTGTGTTTAATCCAATCATGGGACTTGGGGGAACAGAGGGAGTAGGTACTGGACTTCCGGTCACTGGAGCTGTAGCTATATTATCAACCGGAGTTGATCTCGTACCAATTGACGACCAAGCTGCCATTGAAGAAGAAGCTTCTAAGAATGCCTTTCAAGGCTCTGATACCATATTGCGCAGCTGAATGTGGATTAACAACTTGGAAGTTGAAAAAGGAATTGTGATTGATTATTTCAGTGGTGATTACAATTAGGTACAAGTGGTTTATATACAAGAGAGGGAGGCAGTAACCATCCTAACAGATTCATAACAGATTCTTTAACAACTATAACAGAACTTCAGTTATGGAGATTTTGAGCTGAGCTGCTGCTGTGCTGCTTGTATATTCCCTGAAAAAAACAAGCCTACATTTCTCGATTTGTACAGAAGTTGCAATTGCTTGGTGCAACTATGATAGATATCATTGATTTGGCACAACAAGCACCACCAATGATTGCAGAAAATGAGAATGTTAAGACTATGCAGTTTACGACACAAAAGCTGCTTGGCATTGGAAAAGAATTACAACCGTACGTTCAAACAGATCAGAGGTGGAATCGATGAACAATCAAGATGCCTTGGGTAACTCCTAAGAATCTAGCTGCCATTGACAGTGCTATACAAAAGAGGTTAGACTATAGAAAGAAGGTCAATGACATATATGGCAAGTTTTAGTCTTGGATTAACTCCACTAGAGGCTGGAATGATTCTTGGATAACGTTGCAAATATTGCAGCCCATTACAGTGATGAGGATGTTCAACAAGTTGAAGGCCATGAGGGATAATTTCCTGATTAACAAGCTGAAGCAGCAATAGTTGCTTGTGAGTTGTGAGGAAGCTGCTACAAAGGATAAGTTGAATGAAAAAGAGAAAGGTGTAGTAGAGGAGGTTGGAAGAAATTTTGAAGGTACATATGTGCCAATTGGAGAAGGCAATGAAACAACTGTAGGAAAAGGTAATGAAGGAGTTAATGTTGGACAAGAAAGCATCAAGGCAACAGAAGTTGAAGTAACTATTGAAACCTCAGTTCAGGAACTAATTAAGAGAAGTGCCATGGAGATGTTTAAAAATTGCACTACCAAACAGATCTCCGATCCTTATGTGGCAAGGCAAGTAAATATATCTCAACCATTAACAGCGATAGAGAAGGCGTTTCAACAATGGATTTTTCAAAATAATTAAGGACACCAATGACTAAGTTTTACTTAAAGTGCATTGTTTTTTTTAGCTTTAGGTGCATGTTTATTTTATGTTAAATGTAGTTCTTAAGTTCACATTTTATTACTTCATGTGTATATATCTTACACATTATATTTAACTAAATATCGTAGTGTTGAGATTATTTTCCAATTGGGGAGAGCTTCTTAATGAGAGAGCAACTGCTATCCTTGAAGGAGAATGAATATATATATATATATATATATATATATATATATATATATGTGTGTGTGTGTGTGTGTGTGTGTGTGTGTGTGTGTGTGTGTGTCATCTTTGATTATAGATGTTTGGTGTTTGATTTTAAATCATTTGGAGAAGTACAAAGATGCAATCTCCCTTTCGAGGTTCTTTGCGACGACATTCCAATGTGTAAGTCCATAAAATAACATAAATTATTAATTAATTAAATGTATCATGAAATTTCTAATAGCATTTTAATCATGTAGAGCTATACCGTGGTAGAGCCATATGAGAGGACGAGGAGACAAGGTTTCAGCATTTTGAAGAAAGACTTGATTTAGATCGAGATTGGTGTTGATATTGATTTCAATGCTATTGTTTTGGTAAATTCTATTCTAAATACATACAATTCTATTTATTTTTTAGATGGTAACATATAACATAAAATGTCCAAATGCAGTTCTTTTTCCCTATCATTGCATCGGGGCACATATATGTTATATGCATCAATGTGAAGAGACACCATATTAACATAATTGATAATTCTTCTGTTAGTGTCAGTACTGAGCTCAAATATGGAAAAATACCACTGGAGTTGGTAAGTCCTCAAAGGTACCTAAATAGTGTTTAAAGACATATTATCAACTGTATAGTTCCTTTTCAAAAATAAAAAATCAACTGTATAGTTTTTTCTAATTAAACTATTCGTTTGCAGAAAAAAAAATTCATTAAGTATTTGGAGCGCAAGGGCTTAGCTTTGAAATCAATATGCCTTAAAAGATATTTCACCAATCAGACTAGAGATGAAGTGGAGAGATTCAATGAACAAAAATGATTGTGCAGTGGTGCATTCGTAATGCACCACATGGAATTATATATGAGTTGCGGGACGCGTGAATGGGACTGTGGCCTACATAAATAAAACAAAGCCAACTTGATCGTCTTAGAGTGAAGTATCTTGCAACGATATTATCTGCCCAAATTAATGATCTTCATGATGAGAACAAGTCTAAAGCTTTGAAACTTTAGAAACTAGAATGAATTTTGTATGATGATTTTGGGTGGATAGTTGACTGTAATGAACACACTTGTATATGTTTTGGAAACTTTTTATTTGAAAAGATATAAAATTTGTGGTTTTAAATTAATGCAACTTATGTTACAAATCTATTCACCTTACACAGTACAGTTGTGCACCTTAAAGTTTAAATCCACGCACCTTAAGTTTTAAAAATTATGCAGTTAAGGCTTTAAAGTAGTAATTGTTTAACTTTCTATTGTAAGGCAATCAAGATTCAAATTAATGAACTTTAAGTCTTAAAATCATGCACCTTAAAGACTAAAATCACGCACCTTAAGGTTTAAATTTACGCACTTAAGGATTTGGCTGTTGAAATTCTTTAATTTTTGGCATGGTTGAAAAAATCGTTAGGCGCTCCCTAGGCGCTCGGGGAGCGCCTAGCGCCTAGGACGCCTAGCCGGGGATTAATCGGCGCCTAGGCGTCCGTGTATTTTTTATTTTATTTTTTATTTTTTAAAAATTTGTTTAAGTATTTTTAATTTTTTAAAGTCTAATAATTATAAATTATATACTCCACTTTAATAGTTAATAATAAAATATTAAATATTAACCTAAAAAATATCTAAAGTTTGTGCAATTTAAGATTATTTCGCTCAAAACGATGTTGTTTTGAATGAAATAACCCAGAACAATAGTTAATCGACCGACTAGAAGACCTAGTCGGTGCCTAGTCGGTCTAGTCGACGCCTAGGCGGTCAGCGCCTAAGCGGCCTAGGCGGTGCTTTGGCGGTCTAGGCGGAGCTTAGGCGGTCGCCTAGCCGGCCAGCCGCCTAGACCACCATTTAATGTGATACGCTAGGCGGTCGACCAGCGCCTAGCGCCTAGGCGGTCGACCAGCGCCTAGCGCCTAGGCGGGGATTAATCAGCGCCTAGGCGGGATTTTTGCAACACTGATTTTTGGTCTACGTTAGTGAATATACAAATTAGCACAACTTAAGCTTTCAGACCACGCACCTTAAACACTAAATCCACACACCTTAAGGTTTAAATATACGCACCTTAAGGCTTGGCTTTGGCAGCTGAACTTCTTTAGTTTTTTGTCTAAGTCAATGAATATACAAATTAACGCACCATAAGTCTTAAAACCACTCACCTTAAGGTTTAAATTTACACACCTTAAGCCTTATAAACACACACCTTAAACACTCAAACCACGCACCTTAAGGTTTAAATTTACGCAGTTAAAGCTTTGCAGTTGAAAATCTTAACTCTCTAGTCTAAGGTTGTGAATATTTAAATGAACGCACCTTAAGCCTTTAAAACACGCACCATAAACACTAAAACCATGCATCTTAAGATTTAAATTTACACACTTAAAAGATTTTCCTAGAAAACAAGTTGTTGCGGCAAACTAGAATTACCACCATCGAGAACAACTGCGCACGAATGGAAATTATATTGTCATTGCGTCAAAGGGGAATTCCATCGTGCTAGACTGCTGTCGACAAATGGAACTCATACCAATTTGCACCCTCAGAAAATTTTCGATGCAAACATTGATGAATCCCAACCCCCCTTCAAACGCACTCCTTTTATACTCCTAAGCCTCAACCTCTCTTCCAAGCTTCCTCTCTAAAATTGCTCTGGTCATTGGAGATTCTTCCACTCAATGCCTCAATCGGATCTCCCAAGGACCGAGTTTGTTGAAGACCCTGCTCCTATGTTATCCGATACTCTAGTTCGTGTTAATTGACCAACTACGTCTCTTACTGTAATCAGCTTCGTTGATAGGAAGGAGGGAAGGGAATTATTAGATGGGCTTCAAGATTGAGCTTAAGCTTGGGCTGGCAAAAGTTCAAAACAAACCTAAATAATGTTAAGAAAAATATTAAAGCCCAACATTTATTTACAAAACTAATCATAAAGTAAAAAATAAAAGTTTATACACAAATAATCAGAATTTGCAAATAAATTATAAAAGGTTTATTTAAATTGATAACAAAAATAATGATCATCAAAATATGGCAGAGGCAGAGGTGATATGTCATTAAATGGCATCATATTTGTGCTTGTTTATGCTTGCTTTTTATTCAAATATTATGTAAAGGAATGTGGAATAACTCTTAATTTGTTGTATTTTGTTTGAAGAAAGAAATGACCGAGCAATGAGCAAACAAGCATGAAAAGGTGTTAATCTTTGGAGAAAATGGGGCTTTAAAGCATAAGGAAAACACCCAAGGGGACACCGGAGAACAAAGGAGCAAAACGAAGGCGTGGAGGTCAATTTGAAGAACTCACGCTGACACTCACACCGTGAGTTCTTAGTGTGGTTTCTGATCAGAAACTCACGCTGAGACTCACGGTGTGAGTCTCAGCGTGAGTGCTGATCAGAAACTGATCATTGAACCCATGCTGACACTCACACCGTGAGTGTCAGCGTGGGTCTCAATGATCAGTTTCTGATCATTGAGACTCACGGTGGGACTCACACCGTGAGTCCCACCGTGACTGCCTACACTGGAGGCTACGAAATGGCGCAAATTTTAGACTATAAATAGATCATAGTAGTTATTTTCAAGACACTTTTGAATTTCTAAACACCCCTTTTAGTTTTTCTCTCTAGGAAACCTTAAGAACACTTCCCACACTTGAAATCTATTGTATTTACACAATCCACATCAATTTTCAGATTATTTCTTTCAATCAAATCATCAAGTTAAGTTCTTTATTTCATATTTTTGCATTTATATTTCTTAAAGTTTCTTTTGAATTCCATGTTTATTATTTTAATTGCTTATTGCTTTATCCAAATATGAATAGTTAAACATATTTAGGATTTGAATTGAACTTCCTTGATGTATGAATCCCAATATGAATTAAATTGCATAAATTAGGTTTTGTATTGTCTTAATGTTGAACTTGGTTATGAATTGCGTAGAATTGAATTGACTCTTCATAATTATGGCCATATTATGCAAGAGATATTTGGAATTGGTGTTCCACCTATGAGAATAAGGCTACACCATAACCATACCTCCCATATTTCTTACTCACCTTTGAGAAAAGGGAGTTGGAAGGAAATAGGCACACAAAGTGTTTGTTAAATTGCTTCTTCTAACCAAGTTGCCATGAGAATGGGACTTAGGATTAGTTGATAGTCCAGTTGATCACGAGAGTGACATTGGCACTTAAACCATTTCCCCAAGTTCATCATCTAGACTTGCATAACTTAAACTTTAGACATAAATGGGATTTTATTCAAGGATGTTTGGTTCAAATCTCTATTTCATATATTGTTCTTTTACTTCAATTACTTGTTTACGTTACCGATTATTTGAACATGCAATACTCCAATATCTTTAGGTTAGCTTTCAAACACTGCATGAACCCATGCTCAACCCCTTATTACTTAAATCCCCTTTAAGTCATTCCTTGAGAACGATACTCTTAATTTCCATCACCCCTAAAAATACAACTTTCAAGAGGGCTCGGTGATTGGTCTGCGAATCTAGCTAAACGACATGCTAGTAAATGGGAAATGTCATCTAAAAGAGACGACAGAGGGGGAGGTCGTGGTGGCTGAGAGACAGACGCCTCTACAATCGAGAAGGTAGGGTCGTATAGCCAAATGGTCATTCTAGTTGGTTGGTCGGCCAAAGACATGGAATGGGTTGTTTGGTTGACATATGAGCTAATATATTCGTGGGATGCCATTTGTTTTAAAGGGGTAGAAGGAAAACAAAAAATAAAAGAAACTTGATATAAGAATTGTAAACTAGTAAGTTGATTGAGTAGTTTGAGAGTGTAATTGACAATCTAGAATCTTGGGGTTGGTATGGCAAAATTTAGAATCTGGGAATTATGGCTTAAGAGCCTGAGAAATATGAAAGATGGATTTTAAATGTATGGAAAAAAGGGTGAATTTTACTTGGCTATGGATTTTTATGGTGGAATTTTGGTGTACTTAGGAATCCTAAAGTTTGGGGAAAGACTAGGATTTGAATTTAGTGGCTAGGATTATTGGAAAATTGGAAATTCAAAATTACTGGTCTACAAGTGGTAAAATAAAAAAATGGGTTGATGGTAAGGGAGAATTTATTAGGTGGTTTGTATTTGTTAGTGTTTTAAGTCTAAACCCACTGATGCAATTGGCTGTTTTATTATGGCAAATTAGTTAGGTTTAGGTCTAGAGTCTGTCAGTATTAAGAGTTAAGACCTGATTAATCAGACTCTATGCCAGAGCGTCCGGGATATATCTGGAATTCACTGACTTATCCTTGTTGAGCTAAGTGAAGCGGTTACTAGTAAAGAGGTGTGTTTACAAGAAAGTCCCTATCTTCTGGACACCTCAAAGGGTATCACGGTAATTATCTATAAGGATTCAAATGCTAAGGATTACTGTGTTGCCTAGGCCATAGTATTATTTAAAGGTGGTAGATGGTTCAAGAATGTGTGACGGGAATTATTGAGTTTAGACTTGAAAAGATAACCATCTCTCCTAAAGTTCCAAAAGATCAACTCTGACTACTTCGTCTTCTCAAGAAAACAAGTTCTGGAGATTTAAGTTGATGAACTTGAGAAGACAAATGATTGATGCTTAATCTGTGGACGAAAAGGCCATGCAACTATGGTGCAGCATAGAGTGAGTCAGCGAGACGGATAGCGACAGAGTGGCTCTCCAAGAAGGGGACTTCATTGGACGTCTGACGCACGGATCTCCGGTCTCGACAATCTACTGTAGCCATAAGTCAGTCGGGTAGATACCTTGTGAGGGACCACTTGGGTGAGAACGTTTCTCTTACCTTCTATAGTTTGAGTGTTGAGTATAGTGGATTGGATGCACTGATGGCAGTCCCCTAGACATAGATACTATTGTATCGAACTAGGTAAACAATATCTTGTGCTAATTTAGTTTCTACATTTATATTCCACATTTATTTATATACTCCTATTGCGTAATCTGAGCGATATATCAACCCAAGTTCATAAAAGATAATCTTAGTATAGATAAGGCAGAAACCCTATCAGACTTTATAGGATATTAGGATAATTGAAATTTCAGTATTTATTTTTAGTATTTTTTAAAATAGAGATAGAGGTAGGGGATTCGATTCCTATATGTTCTCTAACCATCCTAGTAACCAGCAAAAGTGGGGAACTCACGATGGGGCCTAGATCATGGCCTACAAAGGGTTGGAGTGGGACAATGAATTTGGGCCTAAGGGGGTGATCTAATAAGGCAAGGGAAGGTGGACACTTTTTGGGAAGGGATAAAATACCCATTTGACAGCACAATATATAGAAAATTAAAAATGAGAAAAATACTAGGAGAGCATAGGAGTGATCTGAATAGCCTTTGGGGCAGCCAGCCAATCATCGACCATTTTTTAGAGAAACACCTGTAGGGTCCCCTTGCCCCGTCGACCGAGCTGTTTGCCACCATTCAACAAGTGTGTACCTAGCCCGACCAATCATGATAGACAATTGGATGGGTTCAACTAGTAAAGAGGAGGTGTAGACATGGTTGGTAGACTAACTCGGGTTGTTGATGTGTTCCTCAAACATGCTTTATGATGTGTCGTGCGGAGTGCGGCTTCGCAGGAAATCTTAGCACCTAGTACGACATGCGTGTAGATGGGGATGGTGGAGAACTTTGGTCTACTTATTTTCCCACAACTTCTAGCCTTAAGAATAATATAAAAGGGGAGGGGGAGTTATCCAATTAAGACCATCATCGGCTCTCTTTTCATCTTATTCACTTTTACTTTCCATCTTATAGACCATCAACCAGCAATATAGATTACAGCAATAAGATAATCTTAGTATAGATAAGGCAGAAACCTTATCATTGGCTCTCTTTTCATCTTATTCACTTTGACTTTCCAACTTGGTTCAAGTGCAATCTGTATTGTTGGTTGACAAATGACAACTCCCACTGACTTCTACCTTGGTTAGTCATTCAGGGCAAATTATACCATGGACCATGGTCCACCTTGCATTGTAGACCTTGGTCCAAAATGATACTCAGATTATGTGTATTTAGTTAACATATTATGTACCTTCAGTTAACAGATAATGCACCTATAAATAAATTGAAGGTACATAATATGTTAACTGCAAATACATAATATCTTAATTGTAGTAAGTACATAATTTATTAACTGAAGGCATATAATGTGTTAACTGCATACACATAATATGAATGTTGTTTTGGACCAAGGTTCACAATGCAAGGTGGACTCTAGTCCATGGTATAACAATTGGTCATTTAGATAGTGGGCTAGTGTAGTGGGTCATGGGAGCCTAGGATTATTGTCTTGTAATTATAATTCCTTTGTAGCATGAATACTTTAGTCCAAAGGTCTTGGGCCCTAGTAATTTATGATAAGTGCCAAAGATGCTTTATTCATTTGTGTTTTAATGGTGTCCTTTTGAGCCAAAGATGATTTGTAATTATAATTCCTTTGTGCTTTAATGGTGTCTGACGGTTTGTAGTTTTGTAGTGTGTTTACGTGTGGTGAATCGCCAAAAGATATGTGTGTGTTAAAACGGAAAGTCAATGACTCCCCGAGTATCGGTCTCGAAGGAAGGACGTGGAGGTGTGTCAAACGTTCGGTCGTTTACGTGATTGAGTCATACTACGATTCGAGAGTGGTGAATGGTGATTTGTAAGTGGAAGGAGTTCATAAGATTGGGTTTGTGAAAAAGAATAAAGTAAAAGAGTTTGGAAATAATGCAAAGGGGTAGGGATGGGATAGTGCTCATATATGTTGCATCTTGGTGTGTCTAAGGTAATGGATAAATGAGACAAAGATGTTGGCTATTCAAGAGTGTGTGTTCTTAGTCCTTTTCCACCTTTGTGTACTAAGGCTTCTTGGACTTAGGAATGCATTCAAGCATCCAAAGCTCTAAGAGGAATTTTATCAAACACTTAAGCTACACACTATCCTACTATTCTTAAGAAGTCCATAGGATCTATGATTGTTTCAAAGCTTCAAATCCTAACTCTAATCAAAGACATGAAAGAGTCAAGAGCTCAATCTCTCATTTAGATTGGCCAAATCCAAACAAGATATCATCAAAACAACAATCAATAGACAAGAATAGATAATCCAACAATCAAAGCATTAGATCCAAAAATAGATATAAGATCATCACACTAGCAACATATCTTCACACAATCCAAATCCCTAGATTAAACTAGCCACTCATGATAGGAAATTCAAGACAAAAGCTAATTTAATCCAAGAACAAAATAGCAATATATAATAGAAATGTAATACAAATCACCAAGAGTGAAGTGATCCTTCAATCCAAGCTTGTTGTCTTCTACAATTGAGAATTATCTAAACTACTCCTAGAAAATTATCTAAAGTAAATCCCAAAATTGGGAAAAAGTTCTGAAAATGAAAAACTCTCTAAAAATTCGAACCTCCCTGAAAATCTATCAAGGGGGTTTAAATAGTCTCCGAAAAGCAACCCTAGGGAAATTCGCACATTGCAGCCTCCACGCCGCTCCACACGCGCGTGATCGTGCGTGGGAGGCTACTAGATTGTGGCCACGCGCACTCACACGCGTGTAGAGGTCTTCTTGGGTCCTTCGGGGCTCCGAACTTGCCTGGTTTGTTCCTTAAGCTCGGTTTTCGTTCCTATTGGCTCCCGGGACTCCTATATCACCTCATTTCGGCTAAAAGCAGCTTTGCGTGTTGGTTAGTGAATTTAAAGCATATTTGATCGCAATTTATCATGTAAGGATGCTAAAAGCGTGACAAAACACCCTAATATGTACTCAAATTATGGGTATCTTGGAGGCTTATCAGTGTCCTTTTGAGCTAATATTTTGTTGGAATTGTCTAAATGTTGCAATAAGTTAAAGACAAGAACTAATTGTATGCCATTTGTGTTTTCTAGTGAATTTGAGCTATATTTGAGGCATTTTGGCTAATTTTTGGAGCATAAATTGGAGAAGAATCAGAATTACCCTTTGGTACGAGCTTAGTACACTCATACTCCGGTCGTAAGCGTACAAGTAGGACGCTGTACGAGGGAAGTACGCAGATATTTGCAATATATGTAGACGTTCAGAAGGAAATACGAATGCGCATACGGACGTACGGTGCTGGTACCGGCCCTGAAGGATGTTGTGTAAATTGTAACTTGAAGGAGTTGAGTATGACTTTTTGCCATTTTTTCCACTTTAGTCACTGCACTTATTGTACTTCAACATTATAGAGAGAGAAAGCTCTAGGGTTCTAGATCAAATTGACACCTTGTTTTATGATCTTTGAGAGCTCCTTCACCATTGTTGAAGAATTGATTTTTGGATTGCAAATCTTAATTGAGCTAAGTTATCTTTCTTTAATTCCATTTCAATTCCTTCCATTGTGTCATTTCATTTGCTCAACTGCTATTTGTGTTTAACCTTGAATTATGTGTGGCTAATCTATTAGGGAATTGGATTAAGATTTACTTGCGATGGTTCATGTATGATTTGAATTGCAATTAGGAAGTACCTATGCATTAATTGCTTTGGATTCTTATATGGACTTTTGGATGGTTAGGGCCCAACCATACAAGAGGTCTAAGAGGTGTGTAGTTACCAAGAGATTGGGAATACACTATAGCCTACTCCACTTGAAATTTCCACCTTACGCCGAGTGGCGGAGCTCGAAAGAAGATGTGGACATAACGTGTTTGATAAAATTACTCAAGTAGTAGGGTGATTAAAAGGGTAAGATTCTACTACTTGCTAGGCTAATGAGACCGGTATTCGGCATTGGTAATGGAGAACATCTTCTTTGAATCCCAACTAATGCATAACTTACTTCCTACCTATGACTCTAAAATGCATCTAAGCAAGGAAAGTTTAATCCAAGTCCCCTTTTCCATTTCGATTGTCTACTTGTTGAATTGTGCACTTTGCTTTCAATTGCATTGCTTCTTTCACTTGTTTGCTATATTGCTTTCTATTTCACAAATGGTCTTCTTCCAATCTTTGAGACCTAGCTTCATGTTGCCTTCGTACAGTTGTGGTTGACCACGCATTGCCCGACTCCCACATGTCATCCCTTGAGAACAACACCCTGAGGAAGACTCAAACTTCTTTCCATCCATCGCTACACTTCAATTCATCAATTTAGTACTATAGTTAATACTCGATTTAGTCCCTCGACTATGTGGGTTTCACCGATTTAGTCATCGACTTTCGATTGTACGCAATAACATCCTTTGTGATACCCCCGTTATTTGGTATGTAATCTAAAATTATTTTCAAAGGATGTTACTAATATTACTTTATGAATATTATAATTACATTTTCTAACTTATATTATTCTATATCAATAATAAGATTATCTCTCTAGCGTGTCTAGGGTTTGCTCTCCTCCTAGGGTTTTCTAGGTTTTCCTTCTCTTTGTTTCTTTCCGGTGATCCGGTTCTTCGATTCTGGTTTGTGTTTGCCGGTGTTTGTTCTCGGCAATGTCTACGGGAGGGATGGCAAGACTAACAGAGCGTTGGGCGGACATGGCATTGGAAGATGACGAGCCTGCGTTCGAACCAGTCGACGTTGAGGGTGACGGCAGTACGCCTGGAGAAAAGGAGTCGTGGGCAGTTGTTGGGCGTTTCTTAACGAACAAACTGATTAAATTGGAGTACATGCGCCAGGTCCTGGCGTCAGTTTGGCAGCCGGTGAAGGGGGTGACAGTCTCCGAAATTCAGCCTAATCTTTTCCTTTTCGTGTTCTACCACGTCACGGACATGCAGCATGTTCTCTCTGAAGGTCCATGGGCTTTCGAAAACAATTCCTTGGTTTGCCGGCAGGTTGTTGACAGCGTTCTGCCAGTTGATGTGCCCTTGGACTCACTAGATATGTGGATTAAACTTCATGACCTCCCTATGGGTTACACATCAGATTCAATCTTGGAACAAATAGGGAATTACTTGGGCACTTTCGTTAAAAGTGATGATCGTTTTGCAGGAGTGCCATGGCGCCACTTCTATCGTATTAGGGTTTCAATCCCTGTGAATAAGCCTCTAAAGCGTCGTATGCGTCTGGTGAAGCGGGATAAGACTACATGCTGGGTGACTTTTAAGTACGAGAGGCTTCATAACTTCTGCTTCTGCTGTGGGTTACTAGGGTATTCTTATAAGTTCTATCTCAGAGCTAGGGAATCGCCTCTAACAATTGCGCAATACCCATACGATGCAGGTATGAGGGCTGGTGGTGTTCGGGGTCCTAGGGCAGTTGGGGAGAGTTGGCTTGTGCCTGTAGATGGACAGCCTCGGCAGTGTGATGTTGTTGAGGGCAGTGCCGTGCCGGTTGTGGGTGCTGCTGGTAATCCGGTTGCTCAACAGACCAGCGAAGAGGATGTTGCGGTGGTGGCTGTCACGAAGAGGAGAAGGGAAGGGTCGGGTGGTGGTGGAAGGCGGTCGGCTATAGGAGGTGATGTTGTTATGGTAGAGGTCTCAAAAAACTTGTCACAGGCGGGTTCTGGTCCCCAGACCCGCCCCTCATCATGAGTACCCTTAGTTGGAACTGTCGTGGTTTGGGCAACCCACGTACAGTTCGCGAACTTGTAGACCTGGTGTCTACGAAAAAGCCCGATTTTATCTTCCTCATGGAAACCAAGGTGGGGAGGATACATGCTGAGCGTTTGCGAGTCAAACTTGGTTTTGAAGGTTTATTTTATGTTGACAGTGTGGGTTTGAGTGGAGGGTTGGCCTTATTGTGGAAAAAGAATAATACAGCTTCCTTATTGAGTTTTTCCAAGAACCATGTTGATGTGGAGGTGTGTATCACTGGTGTAGGTACTTGGCGCATGACTGGCTTTTATGGATTTCCAGAGGGGGGATGGAGGAAGGACTCATGGGATCTTTTGAGAGCGCTTGCTGGTAGATCCTCTCTACCGTGGGTGATTCTTGGAGATTTCAATGATCTTTTATATCAGCACGAGAAGCGTGGCAGAAATCCGCATCTAGATAGCCTATTGCATGGTTTTAGTGAAGCCATCTCTGACTGTCGTCTAGCTCAGCTTCCGTTGCATGGTTATCAATTCACTTGGGAGCGAGGTAGGGGTACTGTGGATTGGATTGAGGAGATGCTTGATAAAGTCCTCGCGGGGGATGAGTGGTGTTGCCTTCTTCCTCGGGCTTCTGTGTCTAATATCCTCACCCGCACATCTGATCACTCTGCTCTCTTTCTTGAGCTTACGGATGTACGACCAAGGTTTAGAAGGGGGGGCAGAAAGTTTAAATTTGAGATGGCTTGGTTGCATGATGATGGTTGTAGGCAACAGGTGGCGGGAGCTTGGGAGGAAGGGAGGAATGGTGGTTTGCTCAAGTGTATTGAGTACTGTGGTGACCGACTCCTAAGCTGGGGGGCGACCGGTTTCATAAGTTTGGTAAAAAGATTAAGGCCCTCCGGGGGGAGCAATTGCAACTGAAAGGAGTTACAGACCCTACATCTCTTGCGGAGTTCCAGCGTATTGAATCTGAGTTGTGTCGCTTGGAAGCCCAAGAAGATGCCTTTTGGAGACAGAGGGCGAAGCAGCACTGGTTGAGGGGAGCTGATGCAAATACAAAGTTCTTCCACAGGTATGCTTCCGCACGGAAGAAGAAAAACACCCTCTCTAGATTAAAAAATAATGCTGGTATATGGGTAGAAGGGGAGGGCTTGAATTCTGTGGTTTTAGATTACTTTGATCACATTTTTGCATCGTGTGCTACCACCTCAATGGATTCTTTTTTCGCTTCTGTTACCCCTCGGGTCACCCAGAGTCAGAATGATTTGCTTCTGAAGCCTTTCGAGGCAGAGGAGGTTAAGACTGCATTATTCTCTATGTTTCCAGACAAAGCACCTGGCCCAGATGGAATGAATCCTGGATTCTATCAGCAGTTCTGGGATATAGTGGGGGAAGATGTGACAGCTTTTGTGATTAACTGTTTGTCTAATTGTTCCTTCCCAGAAGGCTTAAATGATACTAATGTTGTTCTGATTCCGTAAAAGTCTGCCCCAGAGATGATGTCTGATCTTCGCCCTATCGCCCTATGTAATGTGGTTTACAAAATCATGGCAAAGGTGGTGGCCAACATGTTAAAACCCTTGTTAGGGGATGTTATCTCTGAATCCCAGAGCGCCTTTATTCCGAATAGGTTAATCACATATAACATTCTTATTGCTACAGAGGTGGGTCACTATCTGAATAGGAAACAGTGCGGTGTTACAGGTTGGGGTGCTCTGAAACTTGATATGGCAAAAACTTATGGCAGAATGGAATGGGCTTTTTTACGCAGAGTGTTGGAGGCCTTGGGATTTATGCCTCAATGGGTAAACTTGATTATGTTATGTGTCACTATTGTGACGTATAATTTTCTGATCAACGGGGAGAACATTGGGCAAGTCACCCCATCTCGGGGCATCCGTCAGGGTGATCCACTATCACCATATCTTTTTATCATTTGTACAGAGGGGCTCTCGTTGTTGCTACAACAAGCGGAGTCAAGGAGGGAAATTCATGGCTGCAGGGTGGCTAAAGGGGCACCTGCTATTTCACATCTATTTTTTGCAGATGATAGCCTCCTCTTCTTTAAAGCAAATAGCCAGGAAGCAGGAGTTGTCAAACGGTGCTTACAGGATTATGAGGTGATGTCAGGCCAGGTGGTAAATTATAACAAATCAAGTGTTTGTTTTAGCAGGAACACATCTATGGCTGATAGGGAGGCAGTGGCTGCGGTGTTGGGTGTCATTATGGCGCCGAATTTTGGGAAGTATCTGGGGTTGCCTTCTTTTATTGGCCGAAATAAAAAGATGGTGTTTTCATACATTGAGGATAAGATCAGGCACAGAGTTGGTTCTTGGAGTAAGAGACTGCTTTCAAAGGCAGGTAAGGAAGTATTACTCAAGAGCGTGGCACAATCTATGCCCACTTTCTCTATGAGTGTTTTTTTGTTGCCTGACTCTGTTTGCTTATCGATTGAGAGAACTTTGAACCGTTATTGGTGGGGTTCAGGAGATACAAAAGGAATTCATTGGAAAGCTTGGAACCGGCTGTGTGTCCCTAAGAAGTTTGGGGGATTGGGTTTTAAGGACTTAAGGGCTTTCAATCTAGCTATGCTAGGTAAACAAGCCTGGAGGTTTTTGTCTAATCCACATTCCTTAGTGGCACGTCTGTATAAAGCAAGATATTTTCCAAGAACTTCTTTTATTGAAGCCTCGGTTGGTGGTTGCCCAAGTTTCTGCTGGCGAAGTATTATGGCTGCACATGTTCTAGTTTGTTCAGGGGTTAGGCGAAGAATTGGGAATGGGAATACTACACTGATATGGGGACATCCTTGGCTCCCTGATGATCCTGGGCCTATGGTTCAGACTGTTATGCCCCAATCTTTAGATGGCTCATTGGTTTCAGGTCTTTTAGACCCGGCCACGAAACAGTGGGATCAGGACATTATACGAGATATCTTTACCCCTACGGATGTGAGCCGCATTCTGAGCATTCCTGTGTGCCCCGATTATGAAGATTCATGGTTTTGGTATGGGGACCCAGGAGGATGTTACACTGTTAAAGATGGTTATAGACGAATTTGTGGCGAGATTGATAATGTTCCAGGGAATTTTGATAAATGGACTTCCATTTGGAAGATTAAGTCTCCTCCCAAATGGAGGTCTTTCCTTTGGAGAGCCCTCTCTGATGTTCTCCCCATTGCACCAAACTTAATTTTAAAGAGGGTTGATGTAGATCCTACATGTCCCATGTGTGGTCAATATCATGAGAGTTTAATGCATACATTTTTATTTTGTGAGTTCTCCACACGGGTGTGGCATGCATCTTCTATTCCAGCACATACATTGGGAGGGGCTGATTTTTGTGATTGGTTTACTAATGTCATGGATTATCTTTCTCATGAACAGCTGGTTGTGGTCGTGGCAGTCCTATACCATCTCTGGAAGGCGCGTAACATGGCGGTTTGGGATGGATTTTTGCCTCCGCCACGGAAGTTATGGTTTATGGCAGACGTGGCGATCCGTGCTTGGAATGATGTTCACTGCCGACAACCGACGTTCGCTGCTGCTGCCGCCGCGCAAATGGAATCAGCCGTCGCTTCACCACCTCACGGAGACACAGACATCCTCCTGCCTCGCTGTTTCTTTGATGCTGGTTTTCAACCTGCGTCAAGGAGGGCGACGGTGGGGGCCACCCTATTCTCGGCTCAAGGTGAATTCATGGCGGCGTTCAATGGACCTCTGCAAGATTGCTTTTCCCCGCTCATGGCTGAATCAGTTGCTTGTAAGGAAGTCCTCTCTTGGATTCGGGATCGTGGGCTCGCCTCGGTAGCTCTTCACACGGATTGCACTGTTCTTCATCGTTTATTATCTTCTGAACAATCTGATATTCATTCTTATGTAGCTTTCTCGCTAAGTGCTTCGAAGGCTATTCTTTCATCTTTTACTCGTTTTTCGATTAGTGTGGTACCAAGGTCTGCGAACCAAGGTGCGCACTCGCTTGCTTCTTTAGCCTTTACGCAGGCAAATTCTTTGTTTTGGGATACTATCCCGCCAGACTTGCTTTCGGCTTTAATTTAATATAGCTTGCTGGTTTTGTTTTCAAAAAATATAGGCTAAAGTGTCATTCCGCACCCCGAACCATTCACGATTATTCACCCCGCACCATCATCTTTAATAAGTGATTATTCAAGCCATAAACTAATTTTTTTTTGCGCCTAGCATTTTTTGTAAGTTTTCTACAGGTAACCGGTAATATGAAGCTGACATGTAATTTTTTATTATTTTATTTTATTTTTTCGTATTTTGCAAAACTTTGCAGATTTCTTCCTTATCCAGGAATTCAGTTTTGGATCAATCACATTATCTATGCCTTTCTGGTCCAGTGTGGTGCATACCCACTTCACTAAATCCTTTTCCCCGAGCTTGGGATCTACTGGGCTCTTTCCTTTCCACGTCTCGCGCCTCACCCTCCCCTCGGAAGTCCGGTCTTAGATTCCCAAAGGAAAACCAACTTTTAGGTGAACCATGTCAACTGTAAAACTTTCATCTACCTGCATGTTCAGAAGTGCCCCTCTTACCCAACCAAAGAGTGCATTTGTGAAGAGCTCATCATCCATTACTTCTGTAAAGAGGGTCTCTAAATCATTTGGCCTGAAAGCTGACCATTACAGAGTGACTGCTTCAGCTGAGAACACGGGAGTTGAATTGCCATACTCTTGCAGAGCCGGGGCATGCTCTACCTGCGCGGGGAAGATCAAAACGGGCGTTGTGGATCAATCTGATGGGTCTTTTCTCGATGACAACCAAATGGGAGAGGGATATGTCTTGACTTGTGTTTCTTACCCAACTTCAGATTGTTGTTTCAGTTAATGTAATGCTACCCCAGTTGTATATATCTCTTCTCGTTCACCCTAAGCGTGTATGCATATTCTACAAATGCAGATCAAATTCGCTTTAAATTGATATGATCAATACTGGCAAGTTCAGAAACAAGAATGTACCAATGTTTATATGGACTACTACATGTAAAATGGAATGATGCAACTCTAATTGTAAATTAAAAAGATTTACAGCAATATATGTATATATACCTGGTGCAATGTAACCACAAGAAGCCTGCAATGCCAGACATGGGTTTGGTGCCCTTCTTGTTTCCATCGACCACCTCAGCCACACCAAAATCAGCAACTCGAGCTCAGATCAGATTTCAACAGGCATTCACCCTTTTAGCTCATCTCTGATCTGCCTCTCGTCCCTCTCAACTAACTGTCGACAACATCAACAACAATGAAACTCCGGCAGCTAGACAGTGAAGCAGGGGGCGGCGGCGGAGCTTGGTGGTGAGGCAACTGCTCCGGCGTGGCCGAACCGTGCTTCCGGCGAGCTCCTCCTCCAGCGGCTCGGACTTGGCAGCGGCGGTTGTAGCTTGGTCTCCTGTCTCTCATCTCCTCGACCAGCGAAGTAGAGCTATGGGACGGCGGTGGCGTGAAACAGAAATCTGGTCTTCTTCTCGGCTTGGCGTGGCAGCTCGGTAAGTGGTGAAGGTGGAAGATGATTAAGGTTAATTAAGGCTTAATTAATTGTAATTACTGGTTAATAAGCCACATCATTAATATTTAAAAAAAAAAACCACATCATTAACAAATAAGCCCACATCAGCTCCCAAACCGGTGACATGTCAACACTTTACCGGAAAACCTACAAAAAATGCTAGGTGCAAAAAAAAAATTAGTTTATGGCTCGAATAATCACTTATTGAAGACAATGGTGCGGGGTGAATAATCGTGAATGGTTCATGGTGCGGGATGACACTTTAGCCAAAAAAAAAATATCAATAAAAAATACTCCTAAAAATATAACATTTTCTGTTAGTATATATACACGTACACATATTTTCATATATATATATATATATATATATATATATATATATATATATATATATATATATATATTTACATACTTATAATATATCTCTATATACTTTCACTAATGTTGCAAAATAAATGTCTATATATACATCCACACATGTGCATATTCATATATAATATGTATATACTTTTTGACTATATATTTGGACATGTATTTGTATATATGTTCATTAGACATGTGCTAAATCCTTATTTTAGCCAATCAATTATTTCCATCACTACAAGTCTTCCTAATCATTTTTAATTATAATTTCAATTACTAACCTAAATTTCTCCAAATTAGTTTACATTCCTTTCTCTAAATTTGACTAATCTAAAGTCTTCTTTTTCCTCCCTTCCCATTTCATTTTGGCCGAAAATTCCATCTCTTTTTCTTCTCTCCTTGGCCGAAATCATCATCAAAATAATAATAATAATAATAATAATAATAATAATAATAATAATAATAATAATAATAATAATAATAATAATAATAATTTTTTCTTCAATAATCAAGTTTAACGAAGTTTTCCCTCTCTTTCTCTCCAAGTAAGTTGTTAGTTATTTATTTATTTTTGGGATAGAATTGTTGTGATATATGTATTTATGTACTCTACTTGTATTTGTGTTTTGAGGTAGTAGAAGGTGGAATTGAGGCGGAGCAAGTGTAGGGATTCAAGGGTTGTTAATTTTAGAATCCAAGTAAGATTAATGTTCACTAACATTATTTTACCCCAAGAAAACAAAAATTAGTCTTCCTAAGTGCTTATGTGAATCATGATTTTTTTAAAATTGTGATATTTAACATGGAAAATTATTTGATTAGATTATGTGAGTAGATATGTGAGTTTAGATGTTTTGGAATCCCTGCATATGTGATATATGATGATTTTATAGTGTTTCAAAAGAATGATTTTGTTTAGTGTAGTCACTATTTCAGAAAATTTTGTCAGGCACAGTTCGGAAATTAAATTTGTGAAAAAATACATATTGGTCTCCGTTTTGTTTGAAATTTTTCTGTAGAACTTACACTTGTATTATTGATATCCCTAAAAAGTTTTGGTTGAAAATATGCTCTAGTAATCCCAGAAAATTCTATAAAGTTTTGACCGTATGCTGCCAATTACATTTCTGTCTGGTGTAGTTTTGGGAAAAATTTTGAGAAAAATACTTCTAGACCTTGGATTGGCATGAAACGCTTTGTGTATAATATAGACTTGTTGAACTTCATATTTGGTAAAATTTGTGTCAAAATGTGTTACTGATTTCTTTTAGAAAATTCTGCAATCCATGTCAAAATTTCTGAAATTTCTATCAATTTCAGTTTGTTATGTATATTGTTGGTTATTTGAGCAATTTTAAAAATTGATCACTTGAGAGTATATATATTCTATGTGGGTGTTTTTTTTATGTGTTTCAAGTGTAGTATATAAGATTATAAATAAGTTATGGTGGTACAAAGGTTATAGATAGTTGTATATTATTTTGTGTGTAAATATTTGGTACATGGTATGCTAGCTAGTGCATTTGGAGTAATGTTATAAATTTTGTGTACACCTGGATTACTGTGAAAGTGTGATATATTATACATATATTTGTATATATTCGAATATGGTGGAGAGAATAAATTATTTGGTATAAAAATTATATTTAATTTATTTTGGACATGGAGGATTTATACTTGGGTTTTTCTTGTGAGTTTGATCTCTCACATTTGGTTTTGGTTAATTATTATATACTGGGGTGGGCTGAGTAGTTATCCCCACGATTGGTTTGGATTGATTATGGATGTGGAGTCTACTTTACATACTGGTGTGGGCCGAGTAGCTAATCCCACAAGCTTTTTGAGTTCGTTCTACCCATTGGTGTAGGTCTCCCATTGTGGGTATGCATACTTAAGGAACTGAGCTCAGGTCAACTGTGTGAGTCTCCGGTTGATTTTTGGTCACTGGGGCCAAAGTAATGGCTCTTGCTGGATATTTCTTCTCCTCTTTGACAAAATGATTAAAGATGGT
This sequence comes from Ipomoea trifida, assembly GCA_003576665.1. Classification (NCBI taxonomy): domain Eukaryota; kingdom Viridiplantae; phylum Streptophyta; class Magnoliopsida; order Solanales; family Convolvulaceae; genus Ipomoea; species Ipomoea trifida. The sequence goes on along the minus strand of CP025649.1, from coordinate 2,589,873 downwards.
TAAGAGTGGAAATTATGTTGTGGTGGAATATTATACATATTATATATCATAAAATTCTATTTTGCTGTGGGTTATAAACCTATGTTTTATAAAACCCTATTTTGGTGAAAGTGGTATATTTATACTCTATGTGTGTTAAGTGCTGTATTCACTTTAGCCTCGTCATCCTTGTGGCTCTACTTAAGTGTACGGATGCACTCCCTCATTTGCTCTGCCTTTGTAGCTGGTTTGACAGGCAGTGAGCTCTTCTTTTCCTCTACTACTGGTTTAGAAGGTTTTGGAGCAGGATCTTCAGGAGGCAAACCAAGTTTGCGTCGTCTTTCTGCCTTATAGATCCTTAAATCGGTAGTAAACTATGAAATTTTATGGAATTATAATTTATGATTATTATGTGGATTTCTTGGTCGAAAAATGGTGGTCAAATATGAAAATTTTATAATTGATTTATGATTTATGGTAATTGGTGGTAACTGTTAATTTTTGTAAAAGTGGTATATTTATTTGGTTTAATTATAAATGGTGATTATTATTATATGATTGATTTGGTAAATGGTAGTCAAATGTGAAAAATTATATGAAGGAACATTATAAATGCCAAATATGTTAAGGGGTTAATGTGAAATTATATGCTCCTATGTGTTATGTGTTATGTGCAAATTATTTTACAGGGTGGAGTAAGTCATACCAGCTGTAATGTTGACTTTGTTTCCCGCTTAGTTCTTTTGTAGGTGTTGTTGCATGACATTTGGAGAATGAGAGCGATTCACCTTTCTAGTATTGAGCTTTGGAGCTTTATTTTCTTAGAAAATATAAAAGTTGTTTTAGACAAATGTATTTAATTCATTGTACTAGTTTAGATTATGGGTTGATTCTAGTAGTATTGTTTTAGCTTGTGTGTTAGATATAAGTTGTATCTAAATGTGGCGGTAGCACCCCTTTTCCCTTGTTTTGTTTTTGGCTTCCGCAATTAAGAGCGATTCACCTTTCTAGTATTGAGCTTTGGAGCTTTATTTTCTTAGAAAATATAAAAGTTGTTTTAGACAAATGTATTTAATTCATTGTACTAGTTTAGATTATGGGTTGATTCTAGTAGTATTGTTTTAGCTTGTGTGTTAGATATAAGTTGTATCTAAATGTGGCGGTAGCACCCTTTTTCCCTTGTTTTGTTTTTGGCTTCCGCAATTATAACGGGTGTTTTTTCAAGTTAATAAAAAAAATAATTTTTGGTATTTTTAGTTGTTTTGTGGTTTTGGAAATGGGGGTGTTACATCCATGACATTGCAATTTTTACTCAAGTTAATCCTTTGTTTAGTATACTCTTAGTTAGCCGTATTGATTGGGGGTAAAGTAGTAATTTCCTTGTCTTTCTTCCATCCCCTCCCCTCCATTGTAGCTCTAGATTAATGGTTGACTTAAGATCTGAAGGATGATTCACCTATTGATTACTCCTTCATCTTAGCTTCAAAAAACTGATGATGGCTAAGTTGCTTACATTTAAGTTTGAAATGTATGGCTTGATCTTCATCTTGAAGTCAGAACTTGTGGAAACTCCATCGTTCAACATGCAATAGAGGAAAGGAGAGGAAAGAGAATAAGTTGGACGATCCTTGCTTTCTTATGAATTTAAAGAGTACTTTATGTTTTTGAGCATGGAAGTAATTAACTAGCTAAGAATACAAAGAGAGGGATGTGGATTCTGTTTCTTCGCCATTGTAGTATGGTTCGCCGCTGTTGTAGTCTTTGATGCAGGATGGGCCATCGTTGCCAGGGCGATCTTCCATGCTCAGGGATGAGTCGGGTTTAGAATTAGGTATGAACAGTGTTAGAGGATGTTGTGAGAATAGCTCTCATCTATTCATTTTGAATTTTAAATGAGTGGTTGAGAGCTTAACTAATCCTATTACTAGCTTGTATAAATAGTATGTTTGTACAATTCGTTTTTATTAGTTCAAATATACACTTTACATTCTACATGGAATTAGAGCAGAGTGAGGGAGTGGGCATCAGTCGGAACAGGGAAATGACGTCGACGGACATAGAAGTGCGTGTGATCATATTATTTTCTTTTATAAACGTACTAACTATAGGTGTGTTTTGTTGATAGTGTATGTGGACGACATAGTAATCCTATGCATGGTTAAAAAAATTGCTAGGTGCTCATCGAGTGCTTGGGGAGCGCCTAGCGCCTAAGACGCCTAGGCGGAGATTAATCGGCGCCTAGGCGTCAGTGTATTTTTTTATTTTTTAAGTGTTAACCTAAATAATATATAGAGTTTGTACAATTTAGGGTTATTTCACTCAAAACGATCTTGTTACTCAAAACGATCTTGTTTTGAGTGAAATAACCAATTAAAAAAAAACAATACGACTAAGCGGCCTAGTTGGTGCCTAGGAGGTCTAGTTGGTGCAGCCTAGGTAGTGGTTAGGCGAAGCTTAGGCGGCCTAGGCGGTCGCCTAGCCGGCCAGCCACCTAGACCACCATTTAAGGTGATACGCTAGACGATCGACTGACTCCTAGCGCCTAGGCGGGATTTTTGCAACACTGATCCTAAGTGATGATGCAAGTGGAATTGATGCCCTTAATTAGAATCATATTTCTTTCATAAAGGAAATATGTGTTAGACCTGCTTCAAGACATTAGATCGCTAGACACTAGGATCGAAGCCGTGCGAATCTCCCATGGATCAATGGGTCAATCTTGTGGTTGGAGAGTGGGAGGCCTTTGAAAATCCAAAGAGGTATAGGAGGTTGGAAAGGAAGCTTAGTTACTTCACAGTTACCCGTTCGGAAATCGTGTTTTCAATAAGCGTGGTGAGTCAGTTTATGAGTGCATCTATGTGTAACCCCTCGGTTTTTACGACAAAGTTAAAATTCGAGAATAGCGATATAAATTTTTTTTAAGCTATGACATTTAAGAGAAGGCTTCTCGGTGCTCGAAAGAATTTTTTTTTGGGATTAGTTATCGATAAGCTGCGAACTACGTACCGGTCACGAACCGAGGAAATTATAAGGATATAGATTTGGTTCGAATTTTCCTAGAATTGGATTATTAAGTATCATATGATTAAGCCTGAACTTCTAGTTAGTTCAAGAAAATTTTTAAATGGACATTAAGGGATAAATTGTTACGGACTCTGTACCTATAATTCGCGAGAGACCAAAAAATTCCCAAATTTGGTGATTTGCGACGGGATTATTTTTAGGATAATTTTGGTATTAGAATTTTCCCGAATTATGTTATAATCCTCCAAACTTTCATCTGATTTAAGCATAAACTGGCCAATTAGATTTGTGATCTTCTTAAGGACTCCATGGGGTGTTGACATGTGGCAAGCAAATCTAGACTAAGATTGGGCATTTAATGTGGCATTAATGAGGTATGGAGGCATTGCACTTGTTTGCTTGATCTTCAAGAACAAGATCTACTCTAATCACACTCATATCTCTCTCTCTCATTTTCGAACCACACTTAGAGGAAGAAGAAGGAAAATTATCTTAGTCTTCCATTGTGATCAAGGAGCTCCCAAGTATTTTTCCAACCCAAGAGACGAAGTGTAAGTAAGACCTTAGACTTTGTTGGATTTAATCATCTCTAGAACTTAAGTGTTAATGTTTAGTGCAAGAAAAATATTGTTATTGTGGTGATATTTTTAGGGTCTTTGAATTCAAGGAAGGAACTAGCAACTTCTTGGATTAAAAATCTTCCATTGAGGTAAGGAATGAATCCCTTAAGTTGGCTCAATCACTTGAAGATAGACAAATGCTAGGAAATTCTATGATTAGGAATTTTTATATGAAAATTATGTGCTATGTTATAGATCTAAAAGTTGGCTCAAAAATCATTACTTTGATTTTTGGTGAATTTATTATGCATGTTCATAGCTATTTTTATGCATGTATATGTTGTATGGGGTGCATAAATGCTTATAGTTGTGAAAAAGGTGGAAGATCGGGTCGTTACCACCCTGATCTTGCGGTCCAAAGTGGGCAGAAACGGAAGGACGCAACAGTGGACGCGTCTCCACCGCGCGCCCTTCGCGGAACCAACGTTCGGCGCCTCGGCCGAGAGGCTGGACGCCGCACGGACGCGCGCGTCCGCTGCGCGTCCGTGGGCGCCCAGTTTCAGCGTCGCGCGCCGAACCAGCGGACGCGGTCCGGACGTGCGTCCTCCGTGCGTCCGCTGGTGCGGCCAGCCGCGAGTCCGCGCGACGCGGACTCGCTTTCGACTTGTTTTTGACCCGGTTTTTCCCCGATGTTTTTAACCTTGAGTGTTGCGATGTTTTGAAAGCCTACGGGCATCCGGGTGAATTTTCTTGAAAGCTTAAATATTATTTTTGTGCATTATATTAACTTGGGAAATAATTGTGTTTTGAAAATTAATGTGACTCCTATACTTGAATATCCGTGATAGGACTAACACTAACCAAGGTGTGTGTTTTGGGGAAATATACTTGAGTAAGTATAATGGTTATGGAGTCGTGTAATAATAATGAATGTGAGGGAGTCTGTATGATTAATCTATACTACAGAGCGAAGTTCCTTCGCTGAGTGAAATGGTGAGGGGTCTGTATGATTAATCTATACTGCAGAGCGAAGTCTATTCGCTGAGTGAACATGTGAGGTTTTGTATCATTGATTCATACTGCAGAGCGAAGTCTATTCGCTGAGTGATGTGTGAGGTTTTGTATGATTGATTCATACTGCAGAGCGAAGTCTATTCGTTGAGTGATGTGTGATGTTTTGTATGATTGATTCATACTGTAGAGCGAAGTCTATTCGCTGAGTGATGTGTGAGATTTTGTATGATTGATTCATACTGCAGAGCGAAGTCTATTCGCTGACTGAAGTTGTGAGAACTAACTGTCGGGTGTCTCGAACAGTAGTGTGGGTGTTGTGTTTCTTACGTGTGAACTAATGGCTGTGTTATGTGCCGAATTTACTTATATAATGTGGGAATGCTTGTCGTTAGATTGATTGCAGGTAGTCTGCGACTGTTGGGTAATGTTACTTTAATTTTATTGATGGTTATTTTCGAAATCTTTGTTTATTTTCGAGTGACCATGGATACCCTTACTTAGCCGTCGCGCTAACTACACTTCATTGTGTCATTTATCAGATGCAATCTAGTACAGGTTCTTGCAGCTCTCCGGACTCAGATCCGTCTGAGTTCGAGTTTCCCATTTATGATTATGATGATTATGCACAGTACTTAGTAGATGGAGATCGCTATGCTCCTGGCTATGCACCTGACCCGCCAGTGCTGATCTGTACTCCTGACCCCACTCCTGCTCCAGATTCGCCAGAGGTACCTGTGTGGACCCCTGCTCCAGTCGAGCCCCTTTGTCCCTTCGATGCCCTACAGGCCAGTTATGGGTTCTATCCCATAGAGATCGTTCCTGACAGCCACCCTCTAGAGTTCGTGGTTCATTATCCGTACCCATGGGATCCGAGTCCCCCGGATTACCCTGAAGAATGGATGATGTATATGAGTACTTGTAGGTTTCTAGACCATGTTATGTGGTTTGAGGACGATTGGCACGTGATTTGGGGTACCTATACGGGCCCGGTGTACCACTCACTAGACTAGGTCGAGGCTAGAGTAGGGGGAGTTCGGTAATGTTTTGTGTAAATGTATCTTTTGCTAACTCTGATGGTTGCATAGCCAGGTCTTATCAAACTCTCTTGAAGGTTTGTATTATTGTTAAACCCTCATTGTTTTGGTAGCTTGTTTAAGCTACATCCTTCTTGATGCTATGATATGCAGTTTCATTCTAAGGTTTGCCTTGGATTTTGACGCCAAGAAACACGATCCTTGTTTTTGATTGTTAGCCTGTGCATCTAGAATAAATCCTATCTGAATAAGGTCGGGTTAGTCTAGGTGTAGCGGTAACTATCCGGTTGTACGGTATAACCGAGTCGGGGTGTTACAAGTTGGTATCAGAGCCCTGTTTCGAGTCAGAATTCTAAGTCAAACTTTTGTTCGAGTCAGCTCTAGTTCGAGTCAGCCAAGTTTCAAAGTCAGCTTAGGTTTGTTAAGACCAATCTAAATCATTGATTTGGCAAGTACAAGTTCAGAGCAGAGCTGGAACGGAGGTCGGGTGGCATAAGAAGGGGACATTTCGCTTCTTACCTCGCAGAATCTTACGATTCTGATCGTAAAATAATATGATCGCTATCTTTGTTTTCTTGCATGCATTTGCTTAGACTGTTGTAAGTAAGCATGCTAGCGTAGCGCGCTAGTTACTAGTATGTTTTGTCGAGACCCTCGCTTAGAGGGTGCGATAAAGATGAATGTTAGGTAGAACTATATAGGACTTGAGTAGGTGTTATACTAACTGCTTAACTAACTAACTTCGAGAGGACTCTTAGACCTTGAATACTAACTTAGGATCATCGTTCAGCAAAGATGCCACCGAGACGGAATGCACCAGTGGAGAGCGAGAATAACCTCTCTGCGATAGATCGAATGGTCCAAGCCATGGAGAGAATGGCTGAGTTGATGCTAGCTCAGCAAGCTCAAAACCAAAATCAGGGACAGCCGAGAGTGGATTATGCTAAGGCAATAGCCAGCCGACAACCACCGTACTACGCAGGCGAAAAGGACCCGGTGATTCTGGAAGAGTGGATTCGAGCCTTCGACAAATTACTCAACGCAGTGAATTGCCCTGCGAACCAGCGAGTTTCCTTGGCAGTGTATTACCTGACAAAGGCTGCAGATAACTGGTGGGCGACAGTCGGACCGACTCTCCTGCAAGACCCAGCCTTCGGTTGGGAGGAATTCAAGGTGGAGTTAAGGGAGCAGTTCTACACTGAACGCATCAAGGGAATTAAGTGCGAGGAATTCCTACGACTGAAACAGAAGGGAGCAACCATTCAGGAATATTACGACCAGTATGTTGAGCTGATGCGGTTTGCCCAGGAGATCGTGCCGGATGAGGCGAGCAAAGCGAGGAGATTTGTTCGGGGATTGGACTGGAGTATAAAGGGGGATGATCGCGCCTTTTATGTGCTCTACATTAAAAGAGGCATATGACAGAGCGTCGGACCATTATCAGGTTTACCTGGACTAGCAGGAAGCCTATGGCCGAAATAAGAGAAAGGCTGACGACAACTCTCGGAAGTTTCCGGCGGGAAACAAAAAGGTCAATCAAGGCGGCTTTAACACGGTGCGAGGAAGAGGAGGATTCAATAAAGAAAGGCGTTCTGCTTGCCCGAGATGTTGAAGGGATCACCCCGGAGAAAACTGTCAGGGGATGAAGATCAAATGTTACCGGTGTGGTACTTTTGGGCACAAGGCTGCTCAGTGCCGAAGTCAAGAAGGCAGTCCCCAAAAGCCCCTGCAGAATGAGAATCAGGGACGGAGATTCAATGGGAGTAACGGCTGGAACCCCGCAGGAGCCGAAGGTCAGAGAACTAACTTCCAATCTGGGAACCCGGCGAACGCCGCGCCCGGTTCTAACCACAAGGGAAAGCAGGTGATGGGAGAAAGCAGTGGAGAAAAACAAGGCAGGATTTACGTCGTCAATAGCGCTCAGGCTCAGGCTAGCGACGCCGTAACTGGTATTTTCCCCATAAACTCAGTACTTGGATTAGTCCTATTTGATACTGGGGCTACCAATTCATTTATATCCTCTGCATTCGCTGATAAACTAAAGTTAAGGCCTACGGTTAAGTTAGATCTCAATGTCGCAACGGCTTCAGGAATAGTAGTATCCTGTAAGGATGGTTATGACGACGTTGCAATAGAAATAGCGGGATTTAACTGTCCCGGAAGTCTCATTCGTTTCGAACTCGAAGGCATTGATGTCGTACTCGGAATGGATTGGTTGGATAAGTACAAAACTCAGATTGTGTGCAATGAGCGAAAAGTTGTACTGCAAGGACCGAAGGGAAGGAGAATATCCTACCGAGGAGTCGACAAACAACCCGAGCCACGATTGTTGACAATGCAAAAGTTAAGGAAGTGCGTTCGCCAGGGGTGCGAAGCATATCTTTGTTTGGTGCAAGACGCCGAAGTAGAAGAACCCGAGATGGATCGAATTCCAATAGTAGGGGTGTGCAAGACCCGACCGGCCCGACCAACCCGCCCGACCCAATGCCCGAAGAGAAGGAATCCGACCCAACCCGCACCCGAAAGCTTATATCCGAACCGATCCGTTTTATGTGTCAGCCCGAATGCAATCGGTTTGGGTATGATACTTTGCAACCCGATCCGCCCGAATATCCGATATATATATATATATATATATATATATATATATATATATATATATATATATATATATATATATAATATGTTCAAACGGCACACTAGGAATAGAATATATATATATATATGTGTGTACTGTGTATACCATTATAGAATAAATAATTAATCCATTACTTATAAATAAATAAATAATTAGTCCACTAGGAAATATTCCCTTGGACATTGAAAAAGAAGACCTCAAAAGTAGGTTTTTTTCTTCCCAAGGTGTACTATATACGCAGGCTTCTTCTTTCTTTTATTTATTTATTTAAATTGTACACGCATGCTTATTGCTTGAGGGCTGAGGCCTTGAGCCTATAAGGAATCCATCAGTTGAAAAGGAAACCTAGTCCTCCGCCTCTGCCTTATTGCCTCCACTTCGCATCTCCGCTTTTGCAGTTCTGCTTCTACCCCTGCCAGATGGCTAGTCACTGCCTCGCCTCCGCCACAGGTCTCCACGGCTCGGCCTTGCTGTCGCTAATACAACTGCAGGTAAGTTTATCGCTTTTTTTCTCCCAAAGCAAGACAGATCTCATGGGAAAGAAAAGGCTATGGAGTTTAAGAAGATGAAGAACTTGAGCTCAGACTTGGTCCTCCAGGTGTATACATCTCAGTTATTTCTTTTGGCTCATCCAGTTCTACAGAAAGAAGGTTCTTGAGATTTGTTTAATTCAATCCGAACACACCCGAATATCCGATTAAATCCGCCCGAATCCGATTTTATAATATCCGATAATTTTGCTAATTAATTTATACGGATCGGATTAAGAAAATACAAACCGAACTCCGAACGGATTGGGGGTTATAATATCCGAACCGTCCGAACCCGTCCGATGCACAGCCCTATCCAATAGTGTGCGAATTCCCTGATGTATTCCCCGACGACCTCACCGAGATGCCACCAGAAAGGGAAGTGGAATTCACCATCGATCTCGTACCAGGAACCTCACCTATCTCAAGAGCGCCTTATCGCATGGCACCCAAAGAGATGGAGGAATTAAAGGCACAATTGGAAGAGTTGCTGGAAAAGGGATTTATTAGGCCAAGCGTATCACCTTGGGGCGCACCAGTGTTGTTCGTGAAGAAGAAAGATGGGAGCCTGCGACTGTGCATCGACTACAGAGAACTCAACCGAGTCACAGTAAAGAACAAATACCCGTTGCCCAGGATCGACGATCTATTTGATCAGTTGAAAGGAGCGGGTGTGTTCTCAAAGATTGACCTACGGTCAGGATATCACCAGGTGCGAGTAGCGAAAGAAGATGTACCTAAAACGGCATTTCGAACAAGGTACGGGCACTACGAGTTCACAGTCATGCCATTCGGAGTGACTAACGCTCCAGGAACTTTTATGGACTTGATGAACCGAATTTTCCTTCCGTACTTGGATAAATTAGTCGTCGCTTTCATAGATGACATCTTAGTCTACTCTAAGACCACGGAGGAACACGAGGAACACCTCAGAACAGTGTTACGAACACTGAGGGAAAAGAAACTTTTCGCAAAATTCTCGAAGTGCGAATTTTGGAAAAGAGAAGTTGCGTTCCTTGGTCACGTTATCACCAAGGAAGGAATAAGGGTGGATCCAACCAAGATACGAGCGGTAATCGAATGGGAAGCGCCCAAGTCAGTTACAGAGATCCGCAGTTTCTTAGGATTGGCGGGTTACTATCGGAGATTTGTTCAAGACTTCTCAAAGATAGCAAGGCCACTGACGAACTTGCTCAAAAAGACAACTAAGTATAGTTGGAGTGAAGAATGCGAGCAGGCATTCCAAGAGCTCAAGGAAAGGCTAACCACCGCTCCGGTATTAACTCTACCTGTCGGAACAGAAGGTTATGAGTTGTACACCGACGCATCTCACAAAGGACTAGGATGTGTCCTCATGCAAAATGGAAGGGTAATAGCCTATGCTTCTCGACAATTGAAAACTCACGAAGCAAACTACCCGACGCACGACTTGGAATTGGCAGCAGTAGTATTCGCTCTCAAGATTTGGCGACACTACCTCTATGGAATTTCATGCAAAGTTTATACAGATTACAAGAGTTTAAAGTACATCTTCACTCAGAGAGATCTCAATTTAAGACAAAGGAGATGGTTGGAATTGATCAAAGACTATGACTTGGAAATTCAGTATCACGAGGGTAAGGCAAATAATGTGGCTGATGCCTTGAGCCGAAAAACGAACCATGCTCTTTGGATATTACCCGAGCAGCTATGTAAGGAGTTTCAAGTACTCAATCTGGAGGTAAAGATGAGTGATCAAGAGAAGCAAGGGAAGAAATTATATTACATGTCAGTTACTCCAACCCTATTTGAGGAAATCAAGCGAGCTCAAGAAGAGGATAATTGGGTGGAGAACATCAAGGAAAAGATGGTCGATGGAAAACATGGGCCATTTGAATTACACCCGGATGGGAGTGTAAGATTTCAAGGTAGATGGGTAATACCAAAAGGGTGTAAGAAGATAATGGAGCAAATAATGAAAGAAGGCCACTACACGCCTTATTCAGTTCATCCTAGTGGGGATAAGTTGTATAAGGACTTGAAACAAAACTTTTGGTGGTCGGGCATGAAAAATGACGTAGCCGAATTTGTGGCGAGATGTTTGAACTGTCAAAGGGTCAAGGCAGAAAGAAGTAAACCCAAGGGATTATTACAACCGTTAGAGATTCCGCAGTGGAAGTGGGACTCAATCTCTATGGATTTCATAGGAGGTTTGCCTAGAACCAAGGCGGGAAACGATCAAGTCTGGGTCATTGTCGATCGACTAACCAAGACCGCAAGGTTCATTCCGATGAACAAAACATGGTCAATGGAGAAATTGGCTAGAGCCTATGTGAAGTACGTAGTTAAACACCACGGGGTGGCGCGAGATATCGTTTCGGATAGAGACTCACGGTTTCTATCACGTTTTTGGGGAGCGTTACAAGCGGCAATGGGCACTCAACTCAAATTGAGTACGGCTTTTCACCCCACCACTGATGGTCAAACGGAACGAACGATACAAACGCTGGAAGACATGCTCAGGGGTTGCGTACTCGACTTTCAGGGTTCATGGGATGAACAGTTGGATCTAATAGAATTCTCCTATAACAACAGCTACCATGCGAGTATTAAAATGGCACCTTATGAGGCATTGTATGGGCGAAAGTGTCGAAGTTCTCTGTGCTGGAATGACAAAAGCGATGTCGTTACACTTGGACCACAGTATCTCCATGAGACCATTGAGGCAATCAAATCAATTCAAGGAAGGATGAAAGTCGCGCAGGATCGACAAAAGTCGTACGCCGACTTGAAGCGACAATTCACGGAATATCAGGCTGGAGAGAAGGTGTTACTGAAAGTTTCACCTACTAGAGGAGTTAAGAGGTTTGGGAGGAAAGGAAAATTAAGTCCTCGATATATAGGACCTTACGAAATTCTGGAAAGGGTCGGAAATCTAGCATATCGGCTAGCCCTACCGATTGAGCTTGATAAAGTACATGACGTGTTTCATATTTCTCAACTCAAACGGTATGTACCTGACGAATCCCACATATTAGAACCAGAGGAGCTCGAAATGGACGATTCGTTGACCTACGAGGAGAGACCAATTCGAATCTTGGACTCGAAGACGCGAGACACGAGGAGAAAATCAGTCAAAATGATCAAAGTACAATGGTCGAACCACAGTCCCGATGAAGCTACATGGGAATTGGAGAGCGATATGATGCGACGTTACCCGGAATTATTTAATTCAGGTTAGTGAGATAGATCTAACCTTTATATGCCTGACTAAATTGTGTGTTTAGATTAGGCATGTTAGAAAATTCGTTTTAGACAGGAGAAGAGTAAATAGAAACCCTCGAATGGCGAAAGGAGTAGTTTCGAGGACGAAACTATTTTAAGGGGGGAAGACTGTAACCCCTCGATTTTTACGACAAAGTTAAAATTCGAGAATAGCGATATAAATTTTTTTTAAGCTATGACATTTAAGAGAAGGCTTCTCGGTGCTCGAAAGAATTTTTTTTTGGGATTAGTTATCGATAAGCTGCGAACTACGTACCGGTCACGAACCGAGGAAATTATAAGGATATAGATTTGGTTCGAATTTTCCTAGAATTGGATTATTAAGTATCATATGATTAAGCCTGAACTTCTAGTTAGTTCAAGAAAATTTTTAAATGGACATTAAGGGATAAATTGTTACGGACTCTGTACCTATAATTCGCGAGAGACCGAAAAATTTCCAAATTTGGTGATTTGCGACGGGATTATTTTTAGGATAATTTTGGTATTAGAATTTTCCCGAATTAAGTTATAATCCTCCGAACTTTCATCTGATTTAAGCATAAACTGGCCAATTAGATTTGTGATCTTCTTAAGGACTCCATGGGGTGTTGACATGTGGCAAGCAAATCGAGACTAAGATTGGGCATTTAATGTGGCATTAATGAGGTATGGAGGCATTGCACTTGTTTGCTTGATCTTCAAGAACAAGATCTACTCTAATCACACTCATATCTCTCTCTCTCATTTTCGAACCACACTTAGAGGAAAAAGAAGGAAAATTATCTTAGTCTTCCATTGTGATCAAGGAGCTCCCAAGTATTTTTCCAACCCAAGAGACTAAGTGTAAGTAAGACCTTAGACTTTGTTGGATTTAATCATCTCTAGAACTTAAGTGTTAATGTTTAGTGCATGAAAAATATTGTTATTGTGGTGATATTTTTAGGGTCTTTGAATTCAAGGAAGTAACTACCAACTTCTTGGATTAAAAATCTTCCATTGAGGTAAGGAATGAATCCCTTAAGTTGGCTCAATCACTTGAAGATAGACAAATGCTAGGAAATTCTATGATTAGGAATTTTTATATGAAAATTATGTGCTATGTTATAGATCTAAAAGTTGGCTCAAAAATCTTTACTTTGATTTTTGGTGAATTTATTATGCATGTTCATAGCTATTTTTATGCATGTATATGTTGTATGGGGTCCATAAATGCTTATAGTTGTGAAAAAGGTGGAAGATCGGGTCGTTACCACCCCGATCTTGCGGTCCAAAGTGGGCAGAAACGGAAGGACGCAACAGTGGACGCGCGTCCACAGCGCGTCCACCGCGCGCCCTTCGCGGAACCAACGTTTGGCGCCTCGGCCGAGAGGCTGGACGCCGCATGGACGCGCGCGTCCGCTGCGCGTCCGTGGGCGCCCAGTTTCGGCGTCGCCCGCCGAACCAGCGGACGTGGTCCAGACGTGCGTCCGCTGGTGCGGCCAGCCGCGAGTCCGCGCGACGCTGACTCGCTTTCGACTTGTTTTTTACCCGGTTTTTTCCCGATGTTTTTAACCTTGAGTGTTGCGATGTTTTGAAAGCCTACGGGCATCCGGGTGAATTTTCTTGAAAGCTTAAATATTATTTTTGTGCATTATATTAACTTGGGAAATAATTGTGTTTTGAAAATTAATGTGACTCCTATACTTGAATTTCCGTGATAGGACTAACACTAACCAAGGTGTGTGTTTTGGGGAAATATACTTGAGTAAGTATAATGGGTATGGAGTCGTGTAATAATAATGAATGTGAGGGAGTCTGTATGATTAATCTATACTGCAGAGCGAAGTTCCTTCGCTGAGTGAAATGGTGAGGGGTCTGTATGATTAATCTATACTGCAGAGCGAAGTCTATTCGCTGAGTGAACATGTGAGGTTTTGTATCATTGATTCATACTGCAGAGCGAAGTCTATTCGCTGAGTGATGTGTGAGATTTTGTATGATTGATTCATACTGCAGAGCAAAGTCTATTCGCTGAGTGATGTGTGATGTTTTGTATGATTGATTCATACTGCAGAGCGAAGTCTATTCGCTGAGTGATGTGTGAGATTTTGTATGATTGATTCATACTGCAGAGCGAAGTCTATTCGCTGAGTGAAGTTGTGAGAACTAGTTGTCGGGTGTCTCGAACAGTAGTGTGGGTGTTGTGTTTCTTACGTGTGAACTAATGGCTGTGTTATGTGCCGAAGTTACTTATATAATGTGGGAATGCTTGTCGTTAGATTGATTGCAGGTAGTCTGCGACTGTTGGGTAATGTTACTTTAATTTTATTGATGGTTATTTTCGAAATCTTTGTTTATTTTCGAGTGACCATGGATACCCTTACTTAGCCGTCGCGCTAACTACACTTCATTGTGTCATTTATCAGATGCAATCTAGTACAGGTTCTTGCAGCTCTCCGGACTCAGATCCGTCTGAGTTCGAGTTTCCCATTTATGATTATGATGATTATGCACAGTACTTAGTAGATGGAGATCCCTATGCTCTTGGCTATGCACCTGACCCGCCAGTGCTGATCTGTACTCCTGACCCCACTCCTGCTCCAGATTCGCCAGAGGTACCTGTGTGGACCCTTGCTCCAGTCGAGCCCCTTTGTCCCTTCGATGCCCTACAGGCCAGTTATGGGTTCTATCCCATAGAGATCGTTCCTGACAGCCACCCTCTAGAGTTTGTGGTTCATTATCCGTACCCATGGGATCCGAGTCCCCCGGATTACCCTGAAGAATGGATGATGTATATGAGTACTTGTAGGTTTCTAGACCATGTTATGTGGTTTGAGGACGATTGGCACGTGGTTTGGGGTACCTATACGGGCCCGGTGTACCACTCACTAGACTAGGTCGAGTCTAGAGTAGGGGGAGTTCGGTAATGTTTTGTGTAAATGTATCTTTTGCTAACTCTGATGGTTGCATAGCCAGGTCTTATCAAACTCTCTTGAAGGGTTGTATTATTGTTAAACCCTCCTTGTTTTGGTAGCTTGTTTAAGCTACATCCTTCTTTATGCTATGATATGCAGTTTCATTCTAAGGTTTGCCTTGGATTTTGACGCCAAGAAACACGATCCTTGTTTTTGATTGTTAGCCTGTGCATCTAGAATAAATCCTATCTGAATAAGGTCGGGTTAGTCTAGGTGTGGCGGTAACTACTCCGGTTGTACGGTATAACCGAGTCGGGGTGTTACACTATGTAAACTCATTGGGAAGCAGCTCTTTGGATCATGAAGTATCCAAACAGTGCTCTTGGAAAAGGGATTTTGTATTCTGATCGTGGACACACGGACACTGAGGTGTTTTTGATGTTGATTGGGCTGGAACGCATAGTGACAGAAAGTCTATGACGGGGTACTATGTGTTTGTAGGAGGCAACCTCATTTCATAGAAGAGCAAGAAGCAGAATGTTGTAGCACGGTCTAGTGCAGAGTTAGAGTAAATGGCTATGGCTCAATGTGACAAGTGTAATAGTTTGGGTCCAAAATATCCTGAGTGAAGTTGGTGTAGAGATGAAGTTGCCAGTGAAGTTGTGGTGTGATAACCGTGCTGCATTACACATTACGAATAGCCCTGTCTTCCACGAACGGACTAAACATATTGAAGTTGATTGTCACTTTATACGGGAGAAGGTGCAACAGGGGTTGATATATACCGTGCATGTTTGTAGTGGTGATCGTAGTGGTGATCAACTAGCTGACCTATTTATGAAGGGGCTTGGGGGGAGTTCGGTTATTTTTATATATAATAAGCTAGGCATGGTCGATATCTATGCTCCAAGGGATGTTGAGAAAATGAGTGGCTACGAGCTTGGCTAATCCTGTTACTAGCTTGTATAAATAGTAGGCTTGTATTGTTCATTTTCATCTGTTAGATCTCTCCCCGGCCTGAAGTCAAGCACGCTTAACCACAGAGTTCCTTGGCTATCTGGTTGTCATATCCTACTTAAAACCAATTGGTGATAAGTAGGTGGACATTAACCATTAAACCACATCCCTCCATGGTAAGCCACAACGCCACGTCTCGAATCGAGCAGGGGCTGAACTCGGCCAACCCGTCTGATGGCCAACATCATCAATTCAAATATACAGTTTACACTCTACAAACAGGAAGGTGACTGTGCATAGGAAAAAACCGCAGAATACGAACGTAGATCAACTTGAGGTCCAGGAGCAATTAAGGCATAGCTCGACTCGCTAAAATAGATTCTCTTTATAACACGTACACCATTGAATGTTAACCCTGTTGGTTACAAATAGGTGTTTGTACGAAAGAGAAATGAAAATGTTGAGGTGGTATAATAGCGAGTTTTTATAGCATAGGGTTCATGCAGAGACCCTTGATTAATTTTAATCAAATCTCCCATGTACGATGACATTAAGTTCCGTTATACAAGATAAATGGCAGAATAAACTTAGATATGCAGCTAATAAACGTCGTGACCATATGACATTAAGGTCATTGGACAGCATGGTCTTTATATGACCTTAGCACAGATCATAATTAACTGAGTAATTCTCCTTTTGAAGAAAGAGTTATGTGTCATTATGAATTCTTTAAAGAATTACAAATGGAATTATTACCCTCATTTCGAAGGGATAATATGTATCATAAGTATTCTTTATTGAGTTATAAATGAGCATAGAATTACTAAATATGATATGTTTATTTGAGAAATCCTTGATGGATCTATAATTCTCAAAATAAATATTACAACATATTTGTTGTTGAAGTACAAAGGTTTTTTACTTAAATAGTGAAGTAATTAACTGAGTAATTTCCTCCTGAAGCAGGAACATGTAAAAATCAATATATACCATTAATACTTATTAAGGGGATACTAATCGTTACCACAACCTATGTTGGTATTATAAACATCGTAAAGAGCTTAATGGTATTAGCTCTAAAAATGAATTTTAGAATTAAAAGGACTTGAAAAACCAAGTATTATATCAACCTGCGGATCGAGTATTTCCTTGAAAATTATATACATCAATCAGTCTATTTTTAGAAAGATGTCTTTAACACATTTCATATGGATAAGTATGATTTACTTATCACACTAACGGTTATATCTCTTGAAAAAGATAAGGAACCGTTTAGACTCAAAAATAATACTGAGGACATTTTGAGACTTAAAGTCCATTACTTCATTATTGGAACACTACAGAAGAACCAGAAGTTTCGTGATCGTATTAGGACTGACATTATCCTTACAATGAAATTACTTATAACTCCTAGTGCTCCAAATATCCTCTAGTAAAAGTTATGCGATAAACCAATGTGTGTTTCTCATAGATCACTTGGTATTGACTCCTTTTGATCTCCATGATACTAAAGTCCAAACTAGTTATGTGTGTTCTACCGCCACTGACTTATGGGAGGACAATTAAAGTGTGTTTTTAAATGGGTATGGTTAACTTATAGTGACAATCCTGAAGATTGTCATATCATATCCTCTACGCTCATTTTGAAACAGTTATTGTACTTTAAGCAATGTAGAACTTGAAGATTGTTATCTTCAGGGGGAGATGAAGACTACATTTACTTAAATCAATCCTGAAGATTGGGTCTTAAAAGGACCAACAGTTGTACTCTTTTTACAACATATGAATACATATATACCGTGTACTCTTTTCCTCACTAGATTTTTTCCATTGAGTTTTTCTAGTGTGGTTTTAACGAGGCATGAGTATGATATAATAAACGGAGAGAAAGTTGCAAATAAATACTTAAATAAACGAACCTCAAAATCCCAAAGATTATGCCTTGAAGGCTTATGATTGTACTCGTTTCCCCTTAACTAAGTTTTTCCCATCGGGTTTTCTTAAGTAAAGGTTTTTAACGAGACAATCATAAAAGTTGTTGTCTTCAAGGGAGCAACAACATACACGTAAATTATTGGTCCTAAAGACCTCCAACTCTTGCAAATCCTGAAGATTAAACGCAGAAAGTTATGGTTGTACTCAATGTTGCAAAAATCGCTAGGCGCCCTCTAGGCGCCTGGGGGGCGCCGATTAATCGGCGCCTAGGTTTTTTTTTTTTTTTTTTTAATTTAAAAAAAAAAACAAATTTTAAATATTTTAAGAGTTAATAATTGTAAAGTGTTTAACATTGTAAGCCTTTACACTTTAATAGTTAAATATTTAATACTTATTAAGTTATTTCTTATTAGTTATTATTTATTACTCCCTCTGTCCCATTTTATCTGTCATACTTACTATTCATTAGTTAAACCAACTCTTTCTTCTTTGTTTATTTTTTTTAGTATTTTTCACTCATTTTTAAATTTGATTTTTTCTGTTTAATAGTACTTTTAGTGTATTTTCTAAATATATAAATTTTGTATACAAATAGGAAACTTAATATTATGAAAAATTGAATTAAAAATAACTTCAGTCAAGCCTCGTTAACCGAACCAGACACATAAAATGGGACGGAGGGAGTAATTATTAGTTCATTACTTATTAGTTTAATTTAATTATTACTTATTATTTTATTAAGTTATTACTTATTAGTTATTACTTATTATTAGACTATTAGAGTATTAGTTAATACATTATAACATTAATAGTTTAAATGTTTCAGATTTATAATTTTTTTAATTAATTATAAAAAATAAAAAATAAATTAAAAATCAGCCGGCCGGCCGGCCTAGGCGGCCCAGGCGCCCGGCCAGGCGGGCTAGGCATCGCCTAGTCGGCCAGCGGCCTAGGCGGCTCCTGGTCGGCCAGCTAGGCGCCCGACCGCGGAGGAGGCCGATTTCGGCCTTCCTCGACGCGGCGGGGCGCCGCTTAGCGCCTAATCGGCGCCTAGGCGCGATTTTTGCAACATTGGTTGTACTCTTTTCCCACTGGATTTTCTTAGTGTAAAGTTTTTAATGAAGCAACCAGGACTATATATGAGTTTATAAATATCATGTACTCTTTTTCTTCAACTAGGTTTTTCCCACGAGATTTTCCTAGTGAAGTTTTTAACGAGGCATGAAATATTCGAGTACACCATTCATGCAACTTGTACTCTTTTATTATCTAGGTCTTTTACACAAGGTTTTCCTACCAAATTTTTAACCAGACAAGATCGTGAACAAATAATGTCCAAGGGGGAGTGTTATAAATGATATATTCATGTGGCCATTATTGTGTAACCGTTGTAACGGTCACCATAATTAGTATTGTTATTATTACTTATATATTATATATATTGGGTTTTTCTCTTGTAAATCTATAATGATGATGAATAAGAATGCTCTCCCATTCTCCTTGTCTCCATTTTCTCTGTTATAGTAGTTTATATATTTCCTGCAATTCACCATTCACCGGTTAGGACCTAAAGGTCATCGGACACAACAAACCACTATCTAACAATAATTATATTATGCTAAACAAGTATGTCAATCTTTGAGCCTTGGAATTAATTTTTTAGTTAGGATTTGGAGACTTGGGTGATGGAGAATATTTCATCGGGAGACTAATTGCCCAAATTCCATGGGTGTTTGGCCGCTTTGGAGATGGCGCAATTTCGACTTTGTGCATCCTCAACTTTACTGATTGTGTTGGAATGATTTCATCACAGCATTTATATTGGTCTGTTTGATAAATGATTGTTAGCTGATTGGGTTAAACAGTATAGCTAGATGATAATATTAGCTGATTGTAGAAAGATTTGATAAATTAGCTGATAGTTGTTTGGTATAATTTTAAAAAAAAAAAGTTTATTGAAAAAGTTAATTTGAACAGCTTTTTGAATTTTAACATTTTAGAGTTACAAAATATTGATTAACCAAACACTTATATTGATTTTTTAACCAAGTCAAACAGCTAATTGTGGTCAAATAAACCAAAATTGACAATAAACTAACTATTTAATAAACCAAAATGGACGATAAACTAACTATTTTACCAAACAAGATCATTGTGTTTTTATTTTTCCAATTATTTAAAAAAAATGGTAACGTAGATGATTTTTAGGCTGGTAGATATTTGTGACCATTCAGGATGCTCTTGCATATTATTAGTTCAATGATTTGAGTATGAAAACCTGTCTCAAAAATCAATTAAAAACAGAAACACAAAATTGCTTTAATACGTTGCATCAGTTAGTTATCATCCCAGAAAAGATTAGCAGAAACGTTTGTATATCAACTATCTAACAATCCTGGCCTGACAAGCAAGAATATCATTTTTCTCAGCTAACTTTTTACAGCTTTGAAACTCTATATCGGAATGAATTAATCTTTTATGGTCTCTTCAATCCTGCATTATGGATCAGTCGTATGAACAACTATACAACTGTCAACTGACGCCTTCCATACATTAGGTCCAACCCTGCTGTGTTCGAACTTCGAAGTTGGGAAAATTGATGGCGGGGAAACATCACATTTCACGTTGGCACTTTGTTGGTTTGGAAAGAAGTCTTGAATAAGATGTAAGAAGATTTGAGGATAACATTACACTCTTTGACGGCTAGAATTGGTTCGAGATAAAGTTGATACTTCCTGGTAGTTGTCAGATTCATCTTCTTCATCGGAGGACAAAAAAGATGGACCCATCCATGCCTTAAAACCTTCATTTATGCGTCTCTCCATCTCTGGCGTGACTTCAACTGGATTTGCTTCAAGCATTTCTACTCCAAGATTGTGTCCGGTGAAGTCACTTTCATCAAGAATTACAGCAGCCTTTCTTCTCAAGAAGAAGGCAGTTCCTCCATATATAATTACCAGGCCCCATGATGCAATTTCATAGCACCAAAACAGGGGCACAGAACAGCTGCTTCCAAGAGTGAGCAGGGTTGAACCAAGAAACAGTGCTAAAAGTCCAAAAATGATAGCAAAAACAACGTTGAGAATTGATAGACATCGCACTCCTCCTGTGAATGACAACATCAATTATTAAAAACAAACTAGTACAAGAAATCATATGTTTGGGTGACTCACTAAGCCTACATGACTAATGACCATAACGAAATACCTACACAATGATGCTAATAGCGTGTTGTGTTTTGGCTTCTTAATAATTGTAAGAGGAAAGCTTCATGAGTATTTATCATTTTGAGTTTGTACTAAAGGAGTTTTTCCACATTTGATCCTCAACTTTAAAACTGATCACATTTAGTTCAGGAATTTTGAAAATTTGCCAGATTCAGTCTTTTGTTACCAAAGCCTTGACCGGCTTCAAATTCAAGGGTAAAGTTGCAATTTTCATAGATGGGTGTTTTGAAACCTTTATTAGTTAGTTCAAAGCAATCAAAATTCCAATATTGATAGTCAAAATTAGACTCCACAAGTGGTACAAAAGGGGAAGTATAGTTTTCAATAGAGAGCATGGAGTCTGATTTGAACTCTCAATTTGGGGATTTTAACTATTTGAGATTAACAGATAAGCTTCAAGGGACCAACATAAGGAAATTGTTAAAGGCCAGATAACAGATTTGGTATTTGGTAATGGAAGATTGGAAGACTAAATCTAACAAATTCTCAATAGTTGAGGACTAAATGGTTGATATTGAAGTTGAAGACTAAATGTGAAAAAATTCAATAGTTGAGAAACCTTTTTAGTGGAATAAATTCTTCCCATTTTCAACCAGGATTGCATGCTCAAATACAAGTAGCCATTTTTTAGTGAAACAAGTAGATATTACAATCACAATAGGGCTAAAAGAATCACTAAAGAGTAGATGAAGTAACTATTACAACAGTCCCACATAAGGGTAAAGAATATTAGTATAAATTAAAGGTATCTAGGCATTTAACTGAACTAAGACTTGAATCTGAAACGTAAAGTCTCATAACTACAACCCATAACCTACATAGATAAGACTTCAACTGCATATGTAACCATTTAATACATGGATAAAGTTAGTAAGTTACTACTTTAAAGAAAATAAAAACTTGTGATGTTCCAGTTGTTTTAGAACCTAATAATTGGATATGTAACACTTACTATGGAAAACTTTTGAGACTATGTTAAATCCATTTAAAAACAAATTCACTACAAAGAATGATATAGGACTTTATAGGAACACATCAGAAACCATCTTAGCAAGGCAGGAACTGCAAATTGTAAAATTATTGTCTCATAAGTGATAAAAATGATTAGCCAGGTAGGTCATTAAATAATCATCCAGTGAGAACATTATTTTAGGCATTCAAGCATAATGAACAAAATATGAATTCAAGAAGCATACCTCTTCTAGAAGCACAGTAGTTATTCTCAACTACCTTCAAACATCCATGCCTTGAAGGAGCAGTATATGCAACAATAATTCCTGCAATATAGATAAATCCAGTATATATGAGAAAGCAAAACAGTAACTATCAATTATCCAAAAACAGATAATTGGGAACGATTTTGACTTTACACTGTTACACCTCAACACATAATAGGTGCTATTTCTAGTTAACACTACTTTCAGAAGCTCTGATAAATATGAAACATTCACTAGCAAGCATATTATGTGGTTACATATGTAACGTAGCTATATTCCAGGAAATTGAAGTTGATCAGTGTTCACATCCTTCATAGATCTTATGCAAGACTTCATATGCTTCACCATTTTCAGCTCCATATCCCTATATGTATATATTTTCTTCTAGGTGATATCAATTTATCTAGGAATCATTTATATGGGAGATAACAGCATTTCTCTACATATTTTTTTTACCAAGTAGCTACAATGCTACATTTCTACATGTCATAGGCATAACCACTGTTAGATATCTGTTTGAATGATCTTCTCTCTTTCTGATAGATGTATACATAACAAGTTGAGAGTTGACTGCACTAAAATTATCTGCAAAATTAACATGTGCTTCATCTCAAAATCTTGATAAAAATAATTTGAAGAATAATTCCCTAACCTATTCTTGATATGGGACCAACATCAGCTAAAGTTGGATACCCTGTTTCTTTTTATGATAAGTACCCTGTAACTCACTTAATATTACAATGTACTTATCAAAAATAGAAGTCCTGAAATTCTGCATTGAAATAGAAGATGGAGAGACACGATTAGCACTATCCCTCCATAACTAAGAGAAACCAGAACATGTCTAGCGTGATTTAAACTCCAATTAACTGAAAAATTAGCCTGCCCCTCCATCTCAAAATCTTGGCAAGGATTATTGGACAATAATATCCAATACCTGACAATTGAACCAACACTAGTAAAACTGGAGTGATACTATTTCTATTAGTCCACCATAACTGTGATAAATGATAAAATGTCCTTGAAGGAAAAATTATTTTTAAAATGACAATTGGAAACTTTCTTTTGATTTTCAACTGCCATTTCTGTGGAAAGTTATTTTTGCTGTAGGCTGTCCATCCAAAGTATAATCAAATCAGGCAACTCAAATATGGAGTAGCTGATTAATGCTACTTCATATTGAGGTGGAAAAAGTAACAAGCTATGATGGTTGCTAAAACTTGAGCATTGCTTCAGAAAATCAATTAATTAGGGCATTGTTTTTGAAATATAATCCACTTAATACCATAGTCATTTAAATGAAAAGATAAAGACCTTCACTGAACAAGAAATTGTCACAACACATCTCAACCAGACAAAAGGAGTATAGAAATTGTAAAGTGATTAAATTTGGAGCTCATTTAAAATCCATTAACTCCCCGGGCTATTTGCAATTATCAGCTGAACGGCATTAACAATCAAGTCCAAATAACTTATTTAAGTAAAATTGAGTAGCAACCTCAAAACGAAGAAGCATCCATACCTGCAATCAGATACACTGCAGAAATGGCGAAGACAACAAACGATGGTATAAACACAACCATCCAATAATAATCCACAGTCTCCTGATTGGTGAGATAGAAAGCCCCAAAAGTCCCATCGGAGTCACCACCTCTGCCGGCCCCACCGCTTATAGTCGTCGTCGTTGCAGAGGCGGTGATATTGATAGAAAGTGGTTGAATTCGTAGGTCCCCGCAAAAGGGGCGTCGTGCCGGATCTTCCGGGAACACTATGCTGAAGCTAATCAGAGTGGAAACCAAAACCGCGATCGAAATTAGGGCTACTGAGAACACTACGAAAGGCTTCCGCAGCCGGAGCCACGCCTTATCCTCCTCCCGCAGGCTTTCGTACTCGTTTTTCGGCATGAACGCTTGTCGAAGCGCATCGCCAATTATCGCCATTCTCTTCAGCAACAGTAGTACATGCACATATACGTAACAATACAAGCTTGAATCTTCTCAGTCAACAAATACTCCGTTCTCTCTCTCTCGCATTTAGGGTTAGGGTTAGGGTTTGGGACGATGATCCTGGAAGTGGGAAAATGAACATCAGAATTCAGAGGTTTGGAGGATGTCGATGAAGAATCATCGCCCTCAGTTGCATTTCTAACTTCAACTTCGTTAATTGCCTTTTAAGATATTGCATATTATTGTTTCAATTACTTCGGTAGCGGAAAGCTATTTTTTTGCCTTATTAGAAACTACTAGTATTTTACCCGTGCGATGCACGGACGATAGTAATACGATTAATTAATCAAAGTTATTTGACTATAATACTCAGATACATCAAATTGTATATAATTTTAAAATATTATACATCTTAAATATTAATATTAATCATATTTTGGTCCACCATAATCCTATTTGTAATAGGTTAACTATTACTGCAAACTATAAACTCTTAATATTAATATGAATATATGTTAACCAACTTAATATAAAGTATCACTAAACTAAATAAGTCAATGGATTAAGACACAGAATTATATGTTTTTAAAAAAAAAAAGAAAAAAAGAGACACAAAATAATATTCCTTGCTCTTTTTTATTTTTATTTTTGAATTATATTCATTGTTAGTTCATCATTTGCTCCCAATTTCCACTTTCACGTTTCCAGAACCTTCACTCCACCATCTGCTCCCAATTTCCATTTTCTATCCACTGTTTCGTCGATTGTCAATAAACTCATTTTATCTAGCTTTTTAATACAACTAAACCATCACCGTAAGGAATCTTGACCTGCTCCTTTGAGATCGATACACCTTAGTAAAGGTTCACCGTACCAGAAAGGGCGTTTATTCGATTTTTGGTCTGTGTATTTGAAACTCAACAATTTCTGCCAGAATACTACTCCCTCTCACACTGCCAGCCGACAATCCTGGCTAATCGCTATAGTTTATGGTTATATGGCTGCCATTCTTGTTGGTTCTTCAACACCTTTTGATGTTCGGTTCGGGTATTCCAATAGTTCACTCTCTAGGTTGGATCGAGCATTCAAGGTAAGTGTTATACTACATCTTCTACCTAATGGGTAAGGTAAGATACACATTTTTCGAATTTGTGTTAGATCCATAAAGCCTAACATTTCAAGCTTGATTTATGTATCTTGGTATAGATCTGCACAATTCTATAATTTTAAGATACATGCAGAAAATTTTAGCCCATTAATTTCAAACCTAGATTTTTCTATTCTATCATTTGATGTATATTTGCTTCTATATCCGTTATGGACTACGATTAAAATTGCTAGTATCAACACAGTGTTTGAAAAATTAACATCTAATGTAATCTAATAAAGTTACTGCAAATAATATCATTATCTAATTATTAATGTAATTAAGGATAATTATTAATAATGTAATAATAATAATAATAATAATAATAATAATAATAATAATAATAATAATAATAATAATAATAATAATAATAATAGAAAAACAAACACAAAAAAAAAAAAACAAAAAACAAAAGCAGCAGGGTGTAGACTTACCGCATCAGTCATGCCCATATCCTCA
This sequence comes from Ipomoea trifida, assembly GCA_003576665.1. NCBI lineage: Eukaryota > Viridiplantae > Streptophyta > Magnoliopsida > Solanales > Convolvulaceae > Ipomoea > Ipomoea trifida. Next base: position 2,564,066 of record CP025649.1, on the reverse strand, counting down.
ATTTCCCCATCTCTCACTTCTCTCTCTATCTCTCGTTAGCTCATTTCTCCATCTCCCCATCTCCCCATCTCTCACTTCTCTCTCTATCTCTCGGTATCTATGTCTCTCTCTGTATTTTCCGATCGTGTGTATTGCTCACAGGAAATCAAATCACTCAAATGTGTATAGGATGCTCTATATCTCTTAGTCGCTATGTCTCTCTCTATTTAGAAGTGAATCTAGGTAGGTTCTTCTATTTTTGTATGTAATTAGTTTAATTCATGCTAAAAATTAGTGATAATCTGTTCAGTTTTCTTCAATTTATTAACCGAGAGAGTTTTGTACTGATATCTATAAAATTGAAGGGCTAAAATGAATCAATCGTCTATCTAGGGGTTTTTTTTTAAAAAAAAATTTTATAGAAAAAGGTTAGTTGCATGTACTGTAAAATTGGTGTAGATCTAATTCTTTGAATTGATTAGTTTAGCTATAGAAATGGTGAGTTGCATGTACTGTAAATTGGTGTAGATTTCTTCAATTGATTTGTTTAATTACCTATAGTTAGATCTATATTTCTGACTCTGGATTTTTTAGGTGCTTTTCTAACAGTTAAAGATTCAAAAGTTGAGGGCATAAATTCGAAAAGAAGATGATTTTTGATTTATTTCTGTTTATTTGAATAAAGTGTATACTGATATCTACAAATGAATATGTGTACTTGCTTTCTTAGCCAAATATACTGTTTTTGAATTGTCTGAATAATGTGTACATTTTCTCAAGGAAACAGACCCTTGATCTTCTTTTTTTTTTTTTTACGTAGGAATGCTCCATGATTTTGCTTTAGGTATTCCTTATCCTTTCAGCATTGGTCTCATTTTTTTTTCTGCAATTAAGTTGTTGCTATGCCTATATGTGAGAAAAGGAAAATTAGTTATGAACAACTATTTGTTCTGGTTCAATAAAAAAGTGATTTTTAATTTTTTTTGTATCTCATTGAAACTGTTCAGGCTTATGTTTATTTGTTTGATTAGTGAGGTAACAACTTAAAACTTGGTGAAGTGGTCTTTACTACATCTTTTCGATCTATTATTACAAAACTCAAGCTTGTCGTTAATTACAATAACCACTAAAATGATGCAACATATAAATGCAAACATATACACGTAAAACTTGCTTTTACATAAATTGGTCTCTGGACAAAATCATTGCATTGCATGCATAAGCTTTCTAGTTGAAGTAGTCTTAAGATGAGGCATTCAATGATGCACAATTCAGCTGTCTTCTTTACCACAAAGTGATGGCTAACCCACTTACTACGCTATGCTTGGATGGTGCAGAATTCAGATTAGTTGCTCATGAAACAAAGGAATACAGAAGGAAGAACATTGAGACACAAAAGAAAGAATTGAAATGCCCATCCTGGCAGAATGAGATGTCTGATTTTCTACAGAATCCACAGGTATCTCACACACTTAAGGATAGCATCTTAAACACTCATTTATTCTCATGTCAAGCTAGACAAAAGTAATTGCATTCAATGATCAGCAAATTAAGAATTGTTTTCACTTTCAATAACAGTACAAAAATGCAAGTTCTTGCTTCCACACCATATACCAAGAGTTTGTTTACTGCAGCTAATTGACCGTAAAGATTTCACTCTATTTAACCTGTAGACATTATAAAGGCCAAAAAAAAAAAAGCAAAGTTAAACAAATAACAGAAAGATAATAGAAGATACTCTGTAAGAACCAAACATTAAAGTTGTACAGTAGTTAGCCAAAACAGAAACTTTTTTGTTCAGGTAAAAGTAGTCATGCTTAGAAATGTACCTTTATTTGCATCTATATGGTTCTTCCTCATCTAGCCTATGGTAACTGATCTCTAAAGCTTCTTCTTGACTGCTTGTATTGCATTATCAATTTTTGTATTGTTTGCTTACAGAATGAACTTACCTGCAACTTTGTTTAGGAAAATAGAAAACAGGAAGGCATTCCTTGCTTTTGCAGTATGTATGTACCTAGATAATTGCAAAACAAATTGATTTGTTTAAAATATATAATGAAAACAATGTTATTGCTAATAGGGATTAAAAAAAAAATATTACAGCAAATCTTAACATTACCTCTTTTTCATGGAATAAGCATTCCTTGCTTTTGCTTGTTGTGCCTCACTCATATTGCTCTCCTACTATGCAGAGGGCTAGTCTGACTTGCAAGGATGTATGGAGTCATGGAGATGGCATTTCAAAAACAACTTCAAGGATAATGGTTGTAGCTTTCATTTGAGGATTTCGCTGTCAGATATTTGAACTATTTATAGATAAACTAATCAGTGTTAGATATTAATAATTGTTATTAGAGAGTGAACTGGTAAGTGCTTTAATTTAATGCTGTGGTTGTGCCCTTTAGGTTCTTTTATCTTTTTTTTTTTTCTGTATTATTAATATTTTGAATCTAGTAGTATTATTACTATTATTATTATTACTATTATTATTGTTGTTGTTGATGGAATATTGGATGTTGGGTTTGGACTACCTAATATTATATGTGGGGTGGGATGTGAAGATACTTGGATAAGGTAGAGGGTATGACGATTAGATAAAGCTGGGGTAAGCGAGGGCAGACGAATGGCGACTAGGGGGTGTGGACGAATGGCGTGCATGGGGTAGGCACGGTACGGGTGTGTACCATGCATGGGGTATAGCGGCTATGGGTGTGCTAGGGGGTGCAGACAGGACACGTGGGTGGAGGAGGTACGCGTAGGGAGCTGTCTGCACACGTGGTTGGCCAGCAATGGATGGAAAAGGAACAAGAGAACAGTCAATGCAGTCGGACAAAGAAAGGGCTTCCCTAGCTAGTAAATGGGCAACCCTATTCGCGGACCGCTTAGCAAACAAAAAGCTTAAGTTTGTAAAACTAGAAGCTAAGTTTTTAACATCCCTCAAAATAATATCAAGATAGGAGACAATATGGTTCTGATGAATACTATTGATCACACCAAGGCAGTCACTTTCGACTTGGAAGTTGTCAATGTTGAGTGACTTCATCCACTTCAGTGCTTCTCGTATACCTATTGTTTCTGCTTCACTAGGCTTAAACAGGCTGAACCATGGTAATTTGCGTGCTGCGATGAGAGAGCCAGACGAGTCACGGAGCACAAAGCCAAAACCCATCTTCCTGTTGCTATCATCCAGGGCAGCGTCGACGTTGAGTTTGAGCATATTAGCAGGGGGTCTGGTCCAAGTCGCGCAGGGAAGAGTCCTGGAATCAGAGATAGTGAGATTGGCATTGTTCCATTCTGTAAGAAAAACATTAGCAGATAGGCAAATATGTGACTCGTTATGAATCCTATGATGCCAGACTTTGTCATTTCTGGCCTCCCATAATTTCCAGCATGTAGAAATAAGCACACATAGATTAGAGTCATTGTTGTTATTGAAAATCAGATGAAGCCATTCAAGCAAAGAGGAGCAGTAAGAGTAGTCAATAAGGCTAAGGGTGTTCCAGCAGTTTCTCGCCAGAGGGCAACGGGTAAATAGGTGGAGATCAGATTCCTCCTCCATATTACAATGTTGACAGAAATAAGGGATCTGAACATGCTTTGCTCGCAGATTGGCGAAAATAGGCAGAGTAGATGAGCATAATTGCCAGAAGAAGGTTTTTATTCTTGGAGGAAGGTGTAGCTCCCAAAACCTGGTCCATATTGGTATTTGGACAGAATGCATATTATCCACAAGCAGCTTGTAGCAACTTTTTACCGTGTAGGATCCCTTCTCTTCATTCATCCATATGATTTTGTCATTGACAGCAAAATTAGGGAGAGGAATGCTTAGAATCTGATCAGTGTCGGCCTGAATAAATATAGAGTTAATGAGAGGGAGATTCCATGATGAATCGTTCCAGTAGATCAGCTACTTTACAGCTACGCAAATTATCAATGACTGGTGTTTGAATGAAAGGGCAATTGTTGTTAGGCAGCTTAGGGTCCTCCCAAATATTTATAGATCTTCCATTACCAACTCTCCATTTACATCCATCTTTAAGGGTAGATTGTGATTCCAATATACTTCGCCAAATGAAAGATGGATTATTGCCAAGGTTTGCATCAAAGAAGGTGGAATTGGGATAGTATTTAGCTTTATAAGTTCTTGCAAGGAGTGAATTGGGGTATTGAATAAGGCGCCATGATTGTTTTCCTAGCATGGCTATATTGAACTCTCTAAGTTTCCTGAAGCCCATGCCTCCCCATTTTTTTGGAGTACATAGTCTCTCCCAGCTTTGCCAACGGATACCTTTGTTACGCTCTTTGTCACAACCCCACTAGAAACTATTCATAGTTCTTTCGATGTCTTTACTCATCTCAAGGGGTAAGAGGAAAACACTCATCGCAAATGTGGGAATGACTTGTATTACATTCTTGAGAAGAATCTCTCTGCCAGCTCTGGGAAGGAACCGGTGGGTCCAACTTTTTATCCTACCAACAACTTTACCTTTGATGAAGCCTAGGATTTCTCGTTTGTTTCTGCCAATAACCGATGGTAGACCCAGGTAGTTGCTATTTAGGATGCCTTCTCTAATACCCAGGATACAAAAAAAGGATGATTTGTTGTGAGCATTTGTGTTTCTGCTGAAAGAGAGTGTGGACTTGGTATAATTGACAGTTTGCCCAGAGGCAATTGTGAAAGAGTCAATTATGGATTTTAGAGTGGTGGCTTCGGAAGGGGTGACTTTACAGAAAATGTAGCAATCATCAGCAAAGAAGAAGGTGGTTATGGTAGGGGCTCGGCGAGCAATGGAAATTCCATGGAGTGAGCCAACTCTTTGGGCATTTTGGATCATTGAGTTAAGAGCTTCAAGGATTAGAATGAATAGGTAAGGCGAAATTGGGTCTCCCTGTCTTAGTCCTCTGTGAGGAGTGATAGTACTTATGGCTCTTCCCTCAAGTAGGATCGTGTAGTTCACAGTGGAAATCATCTCATTAATCAGGTTGATTAGGTGACTAGAGAAGCCCAGTTTGTTCAGAACAGCGACCAAGAAATCCCACCTGACTCTATCAAAATCTTTGCTCATATCCAACTTGACACCCACATATCCCACATTACCTTGGGTTTTCCTTTTGAGGTAGTGATTTATTTCATAGGCCAGCATAATATTGTCAGATATCAAACGTCCCGGGACAAAAGTAGATTGAGCTTCAGAAATAATATTGGGCAAGAGCGGTTTGATACGATTTGCTAGGATCTTGGATAGAATTTTGTAAAGAGTGTTGCAAAGAGCAATAGGTCTAAGGTGTTGGAAAATTGCACTAAAAATGGCATTTTAAGTGGCCATTTTGTGGTATAAATATTTGCGGGTCCACGTCCGATTTTGGGTCGGGTCAAAGTGGATTCGGGTTCTTCGTTCTTAGACGAAGAAATCGATATATTATACGCTCAAAATGGATAATGGGTGAATGAGAAATTGATTCTCAAAGTAGACCCATTTGAGATGGAATTCAAGTGTGGAAAGTTTATGTAGCTTTGTCCCACATTGATTTGAAATGAACTTTTGCACCACTATATATACAAGAGACTTTTTATGACTAAGTAACTTGTATAGCATGGATGCTCTCTCTCGCGCGCAGGGGGGGGGGTGCAAATCAAATTCCAAAAATGAGTTCGAAAGGCTTGAACTCGTGTGCGCCGGCACCTGCGGGCACGAATGTCGTCCGAAAAATTGGCAGGCCTTGCGGGCTAAGTTATATGCCATATTTTCGAACGAGTTTCCCATCTCAGACCACATGAGATCGAATTGATCTCTCGTTCGAGACATCAAACGAACTGACCTCTCGAGAGGTCGATGTCTCGAACCAAGTCGCGTACGAGAGCGATATCGCGCAGCCCCCGGTCGGCGCGCGCGTTCGATGTCTCGAAGCCAGCACTTCTCGACGTCTCGCGGCACGAGCTATGTCTCGACGGTACGCAGATATGAACGACGTCTCGAACAACGTTTTTGGTAACCTCTCAATTGCGACCGTTCACCTTCTGGATCCGTTCAGAAATAACTCTTATTATTACGGAATTAATGTGATTAATTCCAATCTTTATTTCAGAGTTTATTTCTGGTTTAAATGGATTAAGAGTGGGTGTAAATAGGTTGCTAGTGGTTACGAATGGGAATTAAATGCCAGATTTAATGCAATGATCCCATCCTTCACTACATATTCGTTATGAGCAGCAGGTTTGAATAACACACAACAAGAGCACACGTATACACTGCTTTCTCTTCAAAACCCTGCTCATATTTCCTTCAAGCCATCTGCGTTCCTCCCACGGTTTAGTTCGCCGGATCCAAGTTTGAGTGCACAAACGGCGGATCGTAGCACGTTTTATCCTGGGAAGCCTAGGCCGCAACGTTCCAGCACCTCGGGAAGCGGCAAATAAGGTTTTAAGGATAGTGACAACACGACTCGTGCTTCCAACCACCCCGGAGTCCATACAGTTCACCCGTCTTCTTCCAAGGCCACTCAACCGAGCGTGGTATCTTCATCGCAAGTAATTGTTTAATCCTACGTGGATTATATTTCGTTGTAATTTGTTTTAGTTTCGTTTTCCAGTTTCTTGTGTTTCCGATTGTCAGAGAGGATATTTTCATAACAGTCTTAAAACCTTATATCTTCTTCTACTCCTTCTGACTTTCGGATTTCTGAAAAGAAATGGAAAACGTGTTGCCAGTAGCCAACCTTGGGGATGAAAATCCTAATGTTGTCGAAAACAACAACGGTGGGAATGGCAACAATGTTGCACAATTCCAGGCACCAGTGAACGTAGGTTCACAAGGGGGTGTCAGTTCGGAGGGGTATATCCCCACGATGAGGGTACCTACGGTACCAAGTGGTTCGCCCGAAAAGCCGGATAAGTTTTCGGGAGCTTTTTTCAAGAGGTGGCAGCAAAAGATGCTGTTTTACCTCGCTACTCTCGGCTTGTCAAGGTTCTTGACCGAGACGGTTCCAGTGGTGAAGGAACAAGACCCTAACTCGGTAATGGCTGTTGGGCTTTGGAAGGATTCTGACTTCCTTTGCCGCAACTACATTCTGAATGGGTTGGTTGACTCCCTTTACGATGTTTATCGTAAAATTGGCTCGGCTAAGGCACTGTGGGAAGCTTTGGACCACAAGTACCGAAGCGAGGATGCCGGGGCCAAGAAATTTGTTGTTGGCAGGTTGTTTGATTTCAAGATGGTGGATTCAAAAACCGTGCTGAGTCAAGTTGAAGAGTTGCAATTACTCTTTGACGAGATTCGTGATGAGGGCATGCCGATTAGTGAAGCCTTCCAAGTGGCGTCCATGATCCACTTGCTGCCTCCGGGATGGAAGGACTTCAAGAACTACCTAAAGCACAAGCGAAAGGAGATGAGCCTAGAGGACCTGATCCAGCGACTCCAAGTGGAAGATGGAAACAGGACCAGTGATGGTAGAGGACCTCTCGTGGGAGGTGCTAAAGCCAACGTGGTGGAGCACGGGCAAAGCTCCAAGAAGGCCAAGAAGGGCAAGAAAAAGCTGGGTCCGAAAGGTGGTGTTTCCAAGGGCAAGTTCCAAGGGAAATGCTACAATTGTGGCAAGATGGGCCACAAGTCCATGGAGTGCAAGGCTCCAAAGAAAAAGAACAAGGGTTCTGAAGCCAACATAGTTGGTGATGTGAGCCAAAAAGTGGCTGATATTAGCCTTTCGGCTATGGTCACGGAGGTGAACCTGGTGGGCTCCAACCCACGCGAATGGTTCATCGACACCGGTGCAACGAAGCATTTATGCTGCAACCGGGAGATATTCAGCACCTTTGAGGCCGTTGAGGGTGAGAAGGTCTGGATGGGAAACTCTACTCAGTCCAATGTTGAGGGCGTGGGCAAGGTGATTCTGAAGATGACTTCCGGGAAGGAACTGACATTGAACAATGTGCTGTATGTTCCGGACCTTAGGAAGAATCTTGTTTCTGGCTCGTTGTTGAACAAGCATGGACTCAAGATGGTCTTCGAATCTGACAAAGTAGTTTTGTCAAAGTTAGGGATGTTTGTTGGTAAGGGCTATGTAACGGACGGGCTTTTTAAACTCAATGTAATGCTAATTATCAATAAAAGCAAAGTTAATTCTGTTTACTTGCTTGAGTCTTCCAATTTGTGGTATGGTAGACTAAGTCATGTTATTTAAATTCTATGCGTAGATTAATTAGCATGAACCATATCCCTAATTTTCAAGTTAATACAAATAAATGTGAAATTTGTGTTGAGGCAAAACTAACAAAAACTCCATTCAAATCGATTGAAAGGGAGAGTGAGCCACTAACTTTGGTACATAGCGATTTGTGCGATTTTAGATCGGTTCAATCGAGAGGTGGTAATAAATATTTTATCACGTTTATAGATGATTGCACACGATTTTGCTATGTGTATTTGCTAAAGAGCAAAGACGAAGCCAAGGAAAAATTCATTCTTTATAAGGATGAAGTGGAAAACCAACTTAATCGAAAGATTAAAAAGGTTAGAAGCGATAGAGGTGGTGAGTACGAAGTACCTATCGGTGACTTCTGTGCGAGTGTTGGAATAATACACGAGCGTACTGCACCTTATGCACCTCAATCGAATGGTATTGCCGAACGTAAGAATCGCACATTGAAAGAGATGATGAATGCGATGCTTATAAGTTCTGGCCTACCTCAAAGCATGTGGGGTGAGGCGATCTTGACAAGTAATTACCTTTTGAATAAGGTACCTCACAAGAAGCTCGATAAGACTGTGACACCCCAACCTTACACGAGCTGAGATAGCTAAAAACTCAACAAAACAGCTGCCTATCTCAACTAACAACAGAACATAGCGGAAGCGAATTTAAAACCTAAGGGGCGTCATGCCACATCTAGGAAAGATAACACAACCTAGATGCACAGGCTAACCATAAAAACGGAACTGTATAAACGATAATCCTTAAAGCATGTTTAACAATATTCAAAGTACTAGTCTAGGGTAAATAAAGTCTCAAATGGCTCACAGGCCAAAGCATAAGTCTAAAACATAACCACTAACTAAGCCTCCTCATACGGGTGTATCTCTATCGCGCTCACGCAAAGGCTTTAAGGCAAACCTGGAAAACACACAAAGAACCATTAGCAAAAGACTGCTAAGCAACCACCATTCACACCCGCAAGGAAGTATAGATATATAGTAAGGTTGTAAATAGGTTTACACACCCATATAGAATATAAACACCAACGAACTGTGCAATAGTTCAAATCAGATACTCAACAAGGATAAACTGAACGAATCACAAACCAAAACTCATTCAAGTAAGGCCGAAATCCAAAGATAGAAGAATAAGACAACAACGAATCGAATCCAAGGTACTAACTGAACACAAGCATAAGGAATAATCAAATAGAATGAACAAGGACTCATCTCTCAAGAACCGAAAGGAAACCCAACACCAACCACTAAGCATCATACCGAACCCAGTCCCAAACTCAAACCAAGTACACAAGGATAAAACTCACTCCCAGGGGTAATGAACCCAATCACAGGGGTAATGAACCCAATCACAGGGACCGTAGTCCAATCACAGGGACCGAAGTCCACTCACAGGGGTGAATCGACCCAATCACAGGGGTAGCGAACCCAATCACAGGGGTAGCGAACCCAATCACAGGGGCAATGGCCCAATCACAGGGACCTAAGTCCAATCACAGGGGTGAATCGACCCAATCACAGGGGTAATGAACCCAATCACAGGGGTAATGAACCCGAGTACAATAATAATAGCACAACAAGAACCAACAAACCAACATCACATACTCATACTCCAACATCATCCCAAAACAACCAAACAAAGTGTTCATCTCATCTATGAACACAAACAAACTCCCAGGTAGAAAGAATATCAAGAATCAATAGACCAAGGGTACAAAAAGGGGAAACTAAAGACATGAATAAATCTCCAAGATAAGGTAATGAATATCCAACAAGAGACATGGATAAATACTCCAAAGACATGGTAAAATACCCAATAAAACAATCCAACAATAATCAGAAACAAAGGAGAAACAACAGACAACAATAACAGAGAACAGCTCACTGGAACCAAATTCCCAGGAGCCTTGCGGACCACCCTGGCGGAACACAGTCCACCGCTGAAGACCCCCGCACGAAGGGAACGGAATCCCTCGGCGGACCACCTCTCACCGTCCACCCTCGTCGTTCTGGCCTTGCGGAACTCCTCGGCGGGTTACATTGTGCCGCCGAGGACCTCCGCAAGGTCATTCCCACTCCCAGTTCCAGAATCAACAAAGCAGACACGAAAACAACATTTCCAGAGAGTATAATCAGACCCAAGATATCAACATTTCATCCAATTTAGAGGCCAAAAACATGGAAATCCAAACCATCAATGATCATACAACACTAATCAAAAGATCAAGATGAAATCCAACAAGTAGATTCAACAAAATAGGCTAATCACAAGGAATTTTCAGGATTTCCAAATCACCAAGAACATTATATAGATTAGGAGTGAATAAAATAGTTTGATGGACATGGATGGTTACCTTGAATAGCTTTTTCCCACTCCAAGAAGCCCTAAGCAAGATCACAATGCCCCACCTTCACCTTGATCATCTTTTCCCAAAGAACCCCAAAAGAACTTTGTAAGAATAAGCTAAAAAGACTATTAAAAACACACAATGCAAGATGGATTCTAGGATAGATGAACTTACCCAATCCTAAGCAATCATAAAAAGGTAGTCTTTACTTGAAAACTTGTAGGAAAAATGGAGATCAATCTTGGAAGGAATGAAGGGGAAAATGGCGTGTGAGTGTAAGGAGAAAGAGGAAGAGGAGTGAAAGCTTTTAGGTCATTTGATCATCAAAATATATACCAAGGATACATACAATATTTAGGGTGTAAGACATTAAATGTGGAGTGGGCTTAAGTTAGGAATATTACAAGAGATATGGGAATTAAATATAATCAAGACTAGTAAGATGGGCTAATAAGATCATCCCTTATAATTAATAATGGAATTGGAATAAGAAAGCCCATAGGAATATCTTAGAAATAATATACATGTATGCCATATTATGTAAGATCAATAATTTGGGCTTGTAGGAATATTTAATTACAAATTGTAAGGGTCCAAATTGAATAAAATCCCTTACAAGAATATTTCAATTAATTGGGCTCTTGAATAGGATAGTTAAACCAAGCTCATGGGTATATATATATATATATAAGTATATATATTAAATTGAAAGGATTAGCCCAATTAGAAATTAATTAAATTGCCCAAGGAATTAATTAGCGGTCGAAAGGCTTGAAATGAATTTACGGGGTGTTACAAAGACTCCTTATGAGCTGTGGAAAGGTAGGAAACCTTCCTACAAATACCTCAAAGTGTGGGGGTGTCTTGCCAAGGTTTTGGTTCCAACACCAAAGAAAATAAAGATAGGTCCAAAGACGGTGGATTGTATCTTTATTGGATATGCACACAATAGCAGTGCTTATAGGTTCTTAGTACACGAGTCCCATAATCCGGATGTACATAAGAACACTATAATCGAATCAAGGAATGCAAGTTTCTTTGAAAATGTGTTTCCTTGTAGGTCTAATGAAAGACCAAGCATGTCACTTCGAGAAGTCGAGAGACCCAGTGCGTCACTTCGAGAGGTCGACAGATCAAGTACGTTACTTCGAGAGGTTAACATACCTAGTATGTCACTTCGAGAGGTCGACGGACCGATTATGTCACTTCGAGAGATGGACGAACCAGGTACATCACTTCGAGAGATTGATGTTGCTATGGACAGTGGTGTCGGGCATTCTGAGGAAATACCCGAGCTTGAGCCGAGACGTAGTAAACGGGCGGAGAGTTGAAAAATCATTTGGTCCCGATTTTCTAACTTACTTATTAGAGTATGATTCGAATACTCTAACTTGTTTGATAGAAAATGAACCAGATTTTCTCTCTTGCTTGATTGAAAACGAACCTCGGACTTATAAAGAAGCTGTGACTTCTACGGAGGGTCCAATGTGGAAGGAAGCGATCAAAAGTGAAGTGGATTCTATCCTACAGAATCACACTTGGGAACTTGTTGATCTTCCTCCAGGTTGTAAACCTTTAGGATCCAAGTGGGTCTTTAAAAGGAAAATGAAACCGAATGGTTCCATCGAGAAGTATAAGGCTAGACTTGTAATCAAGGGTTACAGGCAACGAGAAGGCCTTGATTACTTCGATACGTATTCTCCCGTGACGAGAATAAACTCCATTAGGATGATCCTTGCCATAGCCGCTTTGCGGAATTTGGAAGTTCATCAAATGGATGTGAAAACGGCTTTCTTGAACGGTGAATTAGATGAGGAAATCTATATGGACCAACCCGAAGGGTTTGTGGTTCCAGGCCAAGAAAAGAAAGTATGTAAATTAGTTAAATCGCTCTATGGTTTGAAACAAGCGCCTAAGCAATGGCACGAGAAGTTTGACCATTCGATGTTAACTAATGGGTTTAAAATAAACGAAAGTGACAAATGTATCTACGTTAAGTAAACGGTAGATGGCTACGTCATTCTTTGTTAATATGTGGATGACATACTCATCGTTGGTAGCAATGATCGAATGATCAAATCTACCAAAAACATGTTAAATGCAAGATTTGACATGAAGGATATGGGTTTGGCTGATTTAATCCTCGGGATTAATAAAATCATTAAAAGACCTGACGGTCTTGTGTTGAGCCAATCTCATTATGTTGATAAAATCCTTGGAAAGTTTAACAAGAATGATAATCAATTGGCTAATACACCATTTGATACAAATGTTCAACTAACCAAGAACCACGGAGAGTGTATCTCTCAAGTAGAATATGCTCGGGTAATTGGTAGTTTGATGTATCTTATGAGTTGTACAAGGCCGGATATTGCCTTTGCTGTTAGTAAACTTAGCAGGTATACTAGCAATCCCGGTGTGATTCACTGGAAGGCAATAGTAAGAGTTATGAGATACTTGAGGTATACTCGTGATCTCGGATTGCACTATGGAAGATATCCTGCTGTACTTGAAGGGTATAGCGATGCTAGCTGGATATCTGACATTAAGGATTCTAAATCCACGAGTGGTTATGTGTTTACACTAGCCGGTGCAGCCGTTGCATGGAAATCCTCCAAGCAAACAGTAATAGCTAGATCCACAATGGAATCAGAAATGATTGCCTTGGACAAATGCTGTGAAGAGGCTGAATGGCTACGCCATTTTTTGGAAGATATTCCAAGTTGGGAAAGACCTGTACCTCCAATTTGTGTGCATTGTGATAGTCAAGCAACAATTGGGAGAGTTCAGAATCATATGTATAATGGTAAGTCTAGACATATGCGTCGTAGACATAACACCATTAAACAACTCCTCGCAACTGGTGTTGTCTCGATTGACTTCGTGAGGTCAATAGACAATATAGCGGATCCGCTAACCAAAGGGTTGAGCAAAGAAGTTGTCGAGAAGTTGGCACGAGGAATGGGTCTAAAGCCCTTGGACTAAAAATTCCATAGTGGATACCCAACCTAGCTGGCACCTAGGTTCAATGGGACAACTAAATTGTGGAATAGCGTGTCACTGTGGGGGTCCCCGGACTCCCCACCACTCCTCGTTAAAACAGTGACTCCCGATTGAGGCTAGCACACTAGTGCTTTAATGATTCGAGTGTATTTGACATATGCTATGTATGCAATGTCAATTGACACATGTTGAGTTGCGGGAAACTCGAGAAAGAATCACCTATGTGAGAGAGAAGTGAGGGTCGCTTCAAAGGAGAATTGAAGGGGCTTAATTGTTTAGAAACTCTTGCAGAACCAGGAACGGTGACCCACGACCAAAATGGGCACAGTCATGAGAACAAACCGTGGTTGGAAGGTTCCTGTGTGAGATTTGTCAATGTCTACACAAACGGCAGTCGGTTCAAAGACATCACGTTCTACCGTACAGCTAGTAGAGTACATAGATCTCATGAGACAAGGTTCAAAGGGTTACACCTACCTTTGCTATGCAGGAATTGACTGTTGAACGCAGTTGTTTCCGTTTTCTAAAATACCCTTGAAAATCATTTTCATTCATGTGGGGGATTGTTGGAAAATTGCACTAAAAATGACATTTTAAGTGGCCATTTTGTGGTATAAATATTTGCGGGTCCACGTCCGATTTTGGGTCGGGTGAAAGTGGATTCGGGTTCCCAAGCCCGCGACAGTTCTATGACAATAGACTCATTGTTCTGGGCGGGCCTGAACCATAGGGCCCGCCCTTGGCAAGTTTTTTGGGCACACAAGGGGCCCATTGAGATCAAGGAAAGCAGAGGTGGAAACAGTGGGCTTAGTTGGAGGCCCAGTAGTGGAAACAGTGGGAAACCCAACAGAACCTGTTCTTCGCCGTTTTTGATCCAAAGTCAGTCCTTCCGTAGTGTCATCATCCACGTATTGCATAATAACGTCATTTTGAGTATGGTTGTTTGGCAGTACCACGGTCGCTGTACTGGAGGCAACGTGTCCCATCTGTTGTTAGTCCGTATTCTGCGTGGCTCGTGGTACCTGACAGGGAATTGTACCCGTACCCCTACGGGATTGTTGTGGGTCTGCAATTGTGCGTGGCGAACATTTTGGTCGGAAACAACCCAACGGTTGCCCGTCACCGGTGATGGCCGGTGGGTCGGAGCACGTAGCCAAGGGCCAAACATCTTCTAAGTAGGCGTGGGAATTCCTTCGAAGGGCTTGTTGCAGAATTTTTCAGTATGGCCAATGTGACCGCAGATAAAACAGAAGTGTGGCAATCGTTCATATTTGAAGGATATCCAGCACCAGTCTCCGCCGTTGCGCCTAATCCACATTCCGGCAAGGAGGGGTTTTGTGATGTCGAGTCTGACTCGGATGCGGATGAAATATTTCCACCAGTCATTGAATGTCTCTTCGTCGATGAATAGGTACTCGCCAATGAAATTCCCTATTGCTGCTACCGATATTTTCGAGAAGAAGCCAAAGGGCAAATCATGTAGCTGTATCCAAAAATCAGCAGTAACAAGGGGTGTGGAGGCGGGGGGAATGTTGGGTTGAGTTCTCGCAAGAACGAGGAGGCTCTGTTCGAAAGACCAAGGTCCATCATTGAGAACGCGTTGAACATCAAGCTCATGGAGAAACTGGAAAAGGAAAGTGTTGTTGGAGAGGTCCTTGGCTGCCACTCCCATTCTAGGACGCCAAATCGACGCCATAGTGTCTCTCATGAAGGGGAATTTCACGATCCTTTCGGTAATGAGACGGCCAACAAGGGCGAAGTGATGATCAACGGTGGCAACAGAGTCGTCGTCGAAGTCCAAGTCGAGACCACCCGGTTCGTTGATATCAAGAGCCGCGCAAGCTTCCTCTAGTTGTTGGGTATTGGTTGTTGGGGAGGTGGGTAGTGAGTTGTGAGGCGGTATGGTGATCGGTGGGTTTGTAGTTTCATGGAGGTTGAGTGGTGGGGGATCATGAGAGCTCGACGAGGAAGGGATATCATGGGCCATTGTAGAAAGGGAAGCATAAAGCAGAGAAAGGAAGAAGGAAGGCTTGCTATAGGGGCAAATTATTATATGGACCATGGTCCACACAGCTGTGTGAACCAAAAATAAAAAGTACATTATTTTTGTACTGAATGTATATTATTTTTGTACTGTAGGTACATTATTTGATAGTATATATCAAATAATGTACCCTAAAATAATGTACTTACAGTACAAAAATAATGTACATTCAGTACAAAAATAATGTACTTTTTATTTTTGGTCCACACAGTTGTGTGGACCATGGTCCATGCAATAATGATTGTGCTATAGGAGGCAAGAGAGAAAACTAGCCATGAGAGAAGCTAGAGAGAATTAGCAAATTTTAAAATTGAAATTTTTTATTATTTGTTAGTCTCTCTTTTATTAGTTACTAGTATTTTCACTCGTGCGATGCACGGAATGAATTTGTTATAATATTTTAAAAATATTTGGATCGATATATAATTATATAAATTATAACAACGAATATTATATAGTGAAATTGATTAAATGGATTGGATATGTTATATTTTCTTATGTTATCCTTGCTTGACTTCTAGCAAATAATTGTCCGATTACGTAGGGGTAAATTTTTTTATTATATATTTAGATAATAAAATTAAAGATGAAAATTTTAAACAATTCTAATATTTGAAAGTATACATTTATTTTATTATAAGATTAGTGCAAAAGTATCACTCAAATAATTGAATAATATATGACTCGTTTGTATACAATTATCTTTAAAAATCGATGTATAATATGATTTATGTAATTATACTATTACTAAAATAAATATGGGAAGAAAATGATAAGTAATTTAATTGTAATTATTATAAAAATAAATCAAACGACCATGTTTAGCTTAATTACCATAATAATTATTAGACAATTATACTAATATTTGTGCAGTTATACTTTTATAACTAGGTATATTCCTTTTCAACAAATATAGATTTGCTAATTATTGTTATTAGTAATTTTAAACTAGAATTGTATTGCCAAGCACCTTGTGCTCAATTGGCATGTAGTGGCCACTCTTAGATGGAAGGTCATGAGTTCGAGTCTCAGTGGTGGAGATCTCGAAATTGACTCTTTGTGCTTCAATAGGTAAACTAGAATTGTATTACGAATAGGAAAGTAAGAAAGAATATATTGTATTATGATTTATGAATTGTATTAACATTTTTTAATGTACAATTGTAGTACGAATCGAAATTGTATTACAATATTTTACAGTATTATGCAAACCTAATAGTATAGTAGTGTTTTGGGCAGACAGTTAAAATGGAGAATTTTGTTTTAATTAGTAGTATAGATTACGTTGAAGGAAAGTATATGTACTATATTATTACTATTAGTAACTAGTATTTACACCCGTGCGATGCACGGAATGTGTTTGTTATAATATATTAAGAATATTTGAATGGATATACAATTATTTAAATTATAACATCAAATATTATATAGTGCAAGTGAAGATATGAGTTGGGTCATTTATGTTTGTTGATGTTACCATTGCTTGAATTCGAGTAAATAATTGCTCAAATTAATAGCTAATGTGTAGAAGTAGGCATGCGGTATTATAACTTTAGAGATTTTATATATCATTGTTAGGAATTTTTAGAAATTGGCCCAATGTGCTCGTTCTCTGGCAACTTAGTTATAGTAATGAATTGCTATCCTAATTCATTTGTATAGATGATATATTTTTTGTCTAGATATATAGCAACTTTATCATTTTGAAAAAAAAAAAACATAATATCATTGATTATATTTACACATTATTGAAAACCTCTTTGTAGACGACATTGGAAGTCGCAACACAATCTTGTCCATCCTAGTCTACCGCTAACACCTTTAGGCCATTAGGATGACTGACTCGGGAGAAAGCCACATACAATTGATCGTGACTAAAGACCGGTTTTTTTAGCAATAACCCAACGTGAGTTAGTGTTTGACACTGGCTTTTGTTTATAGTCATGGCATATGCAAGCATCAACGGGAATTGTTTACGCTGGAACTTGAAGGGCAATCTCGTATCAGAAGGACTTAGAGACATTCGGGGGATAAGAACTTTGGTCCCTTCATGTGTCCCATTAACTATTCTTACTTCGATAATGTGATCTGCCAATCTTGTGATAATGAGCCGCATTCCATTAAAAAGACCAAGAGAGTGGTCTATGTTCCGCAATAACATAATAGGTGCACCGGCCTTTAATGTCAATGAATGATTAGGAAGACCCAACAATCTCAAACTATTTAAGAATTCAGGAGTGTGCACTTCTGATAGATTTTCATCGCCTGATTCTGCCTTACACTAAGAGTCACAACTTAAATATGTTCGTCCTTCAGCAGTATTCATGTCGCACATGTACTGATTAATTTGATCAACGACATCTAAAGTCGGCGAGAGAACCGCTCGGCCTTCTAGCTGCGACTCATCAAGCATGCCATATCTCAAGCTTGGGAATGTGCTCTCAACTATAGTTGCTATGGGATCGTGTCCACACTTCAACAAAAACCTTGCCGAAATATCGATATCAGATGAATCATTGTTTACAACCCCTGCAATCCCATCTCCGATGTCTGCAATCCATTTTGAAAACCAATCAACTGTATGTCTATCTTCCTCTGAAGCTAAGGTCCGTAGTCTCAAATTCTTGGTCAGCCTTAATACCTTGCAATTTGTCCACAGGTATGAAGAATTAATAGTTGCTTCGACAACTTCTGGTCTTGTTACTATCAGAATAACAGGTAGGATCTGTCTAAAATCGCCGCCCAAAACTACTGTCTTTCCACCAAAAGTCTTTTCAGCACTTCTCGGTATGGCGAACCTCAATATGTCCCTCATGGTTTTGTCCAAAGCCTCAAAACAGTATTTGTGTGTCATCGGTGCTTCATCCCATATTATCAATTTGCTCCTTATTATAAGCTCAGCAAGGTCACTACCTTGCGATATATTGCACGTGGAATCTTCGTTCAAAGAAAGTGATATAGCAAATCTGGAATGCGCCGTTTTGCCTCCCGACAACAACAAAGATGTTTTTCCACTAGAAGCAACATTTAGAACAATATCACCACAGCTCATTATCTTTGATGATAACGTTCTCCACACGAACGTCTTGCCTGTTCCTCCGTAACCGTACACAAAGAATAATCCACCTCCATTTGAATCAATATCATTCATCACAGAGTCGTAAACATTCTTTTGTTCATCGGTCAATTGTGTTACCTATGTCTCATGCTCTGTCTTCAAAGATTCCTTGTCATACGCCAACTCTTCGGTTATCAACATGTTTTCACTCAAACCCATGCTACTTTTGTCTGGAATTGGCATTTCCGGAAAATCTTTCAAGCTTTTTCCCCACGAAGATAGCAAATTCTCCAACTCCATCAGAGCAAACTGTTTTTTATCTGAATCCAATAACATCAACTACTAAAAGGCAAAAAAAAAATAAAAGAAACAAAAACAAATAACAAATTAGTTTATTTATAAATAATGAAAAGCAAATAACAAAGTCGAATAAATAGATTGAAGCTCGATATACCTGGATTTTGCAAGACACGTCGACGTTGAACATGTGCATTCTCGGCAAGAAATTCTCAAACGGCATTCCAAACTACTTCTGGCTTACTGAGTGAACTTGAAGTGAGAAGCGTAACAAATAACCTTCGCAAAGCATACGCGGATGCCCAGTAACTCGAATCAATAATGCCATCAATGTACTCCTTGTCATCATCTAATAATCATTATTCATAGCACGTATCCCTAAACGAATTATGAATGACTCCTGCAACAGTGCGAATATCTTCATGGCTAAAAGGTCCGCATACCAAATTTAAAAGACATCTAAGATAGTATAACTCTGCACACCTTGGCGGAACATAGAACAATCGTCCTATGGAGGATCTTAAACCGACTTCATGACAGAAATGAGACATTGTACTACCGAGTAAGTTTGGTTACATATGGTGGTTGTAAATAGTAAGAAGTTATCAAATTAATGTCACCCTACAATTGCTTCATTTTCTTCTTTTTTTAGGATTTCTTGTTTTAATATTATTGTACTTTTAATATTGTTTTATTGTTTTAATTGTTTTAATGTACAATATTTTGGGCGGGAAATAGGATTTCGTTTTGGAGGATTTTGTTTTTATAATAAGTATTATAACAATGTACTAATCATAATGTATAACAATGCTTTGATGTTATAGGATTTCGTGTTTTAATATTATTGTACGTTTAATATTATTTTATTGTTTTAATTGTTTTAATGCACAATATTTTGGGCGGGAAATAGGATTTCGTTTTGGAAGATTTTGTTTATATATATATATATATATATATATATATATATATATATAAATCTAGAAATATATTAAGAATAGTAAAGTAGAAAAAATATATTGTATTAGAAATTGTATTACCATATTTTTTTACAATATTACACAAACCTTAATAATATAGAAGTGTTTTGGGCGGGAAATTAAAATGAAGGATTTTGTTTTTATTATTAGTATAGATTACGTTGTAGAAAAGTATATGCACCGTATTATTAATATTAGTAATTTTAATCTAATATTGTATTACGAATAGTAAGTAGAAAAGAATATATTGTATTAGAATTTATATTACCATATTTTAATATACAATTGTAGTACGAATAGAAATTGTATCACCATATTTTATAATATTACGCAAACCTTAATATCATAGGAGCGTTTTGGGCGAGAAGTTAAAATGAAGGATTTTGTTTTTATTAATAGTATAGATTATGTTGCAAGGAAGTATATATGCACTTATTATTACTATTTTTAATTTTAATCTAGAATTGTATTACGAATATAAATGTATAAAAGAATATATTGTATTAGGAATTGTATTACCATATTTTAATTTACAATAGTAGTACGAATAGGAATTGTATTACCATATTTTTACAATATTACACAAACCTTAATAGTATAGGAGCGTTTTGAACGGGAAATTAAAATGGACAATTTTGTTTTTGTTAATAGTATAGATAGTATAGATTACGTTGTAGGAAAGTATATTTACTGTATTATTACTATTAGTAATTTTAATCTAGAATTGTATTACGAATAGACTAGTAGGAAAGAATATATATTATATTATGATTTGTATAACCATAATTTAATGTACAATTATAGTACGAATAG
The DNA here is from genome assembly GCA_003576665.1 of Ipomoea trifida. NCBI lineage: Eukaryota > Viridiplantae > Streptophyta > Magnoliopsida > Solanales > Convolvulaceae > Ipomoea > Ipomoea trifida. Next base: position 2,543,337 of record CP025649.1, on the reverse strand, counting down.
AAATTGTATTATCATATTTTACAATATTACGCAAACCTTAATAGTATAGTAGCTGACAGGGTAATTAGGTACCCGATCCGGAAATATGGACAGGACCCGAAAACAGATGAAGGGACGTCAAACATGCATTATTGCACCTTAATGATGAGGAGCCACTCAACGGCTCCCCAGCATTAATACTGCGCAATAAAGGTGAAACGGAGAGTCGTTGCACTCAGGGATATAAAAGGACGCTAACACTTATAAAGAGGACACACAACATTACTGGACTGAAGTTCACTATTGTACATAGCATTATACTCAATATTGTACTCAACACTAATACTAATAATACTCAAAATATCGGTAACATATTTACCGTCATTGGTGCTTTCATTGAGAGCCGAGATCAGATCTCAGGTAAACTTCACAAAAACACAAAAACACCCAACTCATCTCATCACGGTCGATGGCGCAATCCGGATCCAGCAGCTCTCATGGTTCTCGTCAAGTGAACAATGGTCACCCCTCGGGTGATCTTCGTGAGCAGCTCATTAGCAACCGCATGGGAGATCACCGTGAGGATGATCTTCGCAGCCAGATCAACAACAATCATCGCCGAGAAGGTGATCTTCGTAGCCAACTCAATAACAACCACGGTGGGGGCCGCGCTCCCCTCCTAGTGAATGCTGCTCCCATCCAAGCCGTGGACTTCCAAGCAACAGCGCAAGTCATCCAACAGGCGGCGGCGACGATGGTCCAACTAGTAGCAGGAATGCAAGGCCAGGCCCCACCACCGCCACCGCCTCCTCCAGAGGTAGAGGTGCAATCTGCAAGACGAGAAAGAACTCAACGACAGGACAATGGTCCTCAACCAAGGCCAATGGTTTCCAGAACTATCCGAGAACGCCCGGCGGCTTCCAGATATGTCCGGGATCGAGGGGTACAAGGATCCTCCAATAGAGGCCCACGTCAACAAGAAAGTAGGGCAATAACTAGGCGACCACCCGGAGAAGGTGTGGGTGAATCTGGTGGACCGGCTCCGCGTCACTCCACCAGACACAGAACGTAACAAGAAGACTTGGTTGAGAAACTCCAAAGGAAGATAGACGACTTAGAGGGGAAAGTTGAAGCAAGAGAACACTCACCAGAACCGGAGGTAAGGATGGCTGCTCCATTCTCTCCGGACATAATGGAAGTATCTCTCCCAAAAGATTTTTGGCTGCCCACCATCAAGGCCTACACTGGGACTTCTGACCCACGTGCCCATATGACAAGATACAAGACAGCCATGGTGATGATTGGGGCAAGCGACGCCATCATGTGCAGAGCGTTCTTGTCTACTCACGATGGAACGGCGCAGGATTGGTTTAATACAATCCTAGACGGCTCGATCCAAACTTTTGCAGAACTATCCAAGAATTTCTTAACCTATTTCTCTGGAAATATACAACATAAAAAGCCATTCTCGCATCTCTGTGGAGTAAAGCAAGATAGGGGGGAAAGCCTACGAAACTTTTTAAGCAAATGGAAAAAAGAGGTCAATAATGTGTATGACTTCGATTCAAAGGCAGCAATCCTCATCTTCATTCAAGCATTGAGGTCAGGCGATTTCCACAAACAGCTGAACGCCCACCAGCCACGCTCCTATGAGGACCTTATGAGGACAGCCAACCGGTACGCTGAGGTAGAAGAGGCTGATAGGAAAAAGAACGATGAGGATGAAGGTAGAAGGGGTGTGCGACCTGATAAAGTTGGTCCGTCCAACCAAGCACCACGACCAAACCAACCACCCTCAAAGAAGGGAAGGGATGAGCGACCTCGTCTCATCCCACTACGACATCTGACACCACTAACTCACCCGGTTAGTGTAATCCTAAATCAAGCTAAGGAAATGGGGATTGTGCAATTTCCGCCAGAATGCATGAAAGTCTCTCCAAACGTGGATCAATCCAAGTACTGTCGATTTCATAGGCAGGTGGGCCACGATACTGATGAATGCAACGTGTTAAAGCGCCATATCAAAGAGCTCATCTAGAGGGGCTATTTCAAACAATTTGTCAAGCGATCTAGTTAGCAACAACCACGCAACCTACCAAAAAACGTTTGGAAGAAGGATGATAGCTCCGAACCATCATCCTTGAATACCAGGAAAAGGGAGCATGACCAGCTGACGAAACGAGATGAAGTTGAAAAAGAAGCAAAGGAGAATAGACAACACAAGAAACAGACCATACACTTCATTTATGGTGGTCCCGCAGGAGGAAACACACAAGCCGAGAGGAAAAAATGGAGTAGTCAATTATACGTAGGAGAGGTGGTAAGCCTTCCAAGAGGAAAAAAGTAGAAGCGGGAAGCCATCACCTTCTCTGATGATGACATCCCGGAAGGACCATTGCCTCATCGAGACGCATTGGTGATCAAGATGGACATCAATGACACCATTGTGCATCGCATACTCGTAGACACCGGAAGCTCAGTCAACGTGATGTATTACGATGCCTTCACCAAATTGGGGTTGCCCAGAAATCAGCTCAAAGAGGTACGAACTCCACTTTCTAGTTTTACGGGGGATTCAATAGAGATGGGGGGATCCGTGATATTGCTAGTAGAGATAGGCACGAGCCCCAACATCTGCAAGACGGACATGGAGTTCATCGTGATGAGACTCACATGTGCTCATAACATCATACTGGGGAGGCCGGCTTTGTAGGACCTCAAGGTGATAATTTCGATGGAGCACCTGTACATGAAATTTCCCACGCCGAACGGGATAGGTGTCGTGAGAGGGGACCAAAGAGTAGCCCGCAGCTGTTACGTTAAAGCATGTAAGAAAATTGGACAAAAAGATCTGCAGGTCCACACCATTGTAGAAAAAGTGCTGAAGGAAGATGAAGCCTGGCCTCGAGCCGAGCCTACATCTGAAACAGAAGATGTGGTGATCGACCCTGCACGAGCATATAGAGTTGTAAAGATTGGCACCGGTTTGGCACCAGAGCTAAAAGCCCAAATAGTCGAGGTCATCCGACAGTTTAAAGAAGTTTTTGCATCGGGTCCAGAAGACATGTCAGGTATTAATAGGAACATCATAACTCATAAATTAGCTGTGGACCCTACCAAGAAATCGGTGCAGCAAAGGAAGATATACATGTCGGCAGAACGAAGGGACTTTGTGAAAAAGGAGGTGGCCGTGTTGTCACATGCTATGCATGTCAAGGAGATCTATTATCCCAGTGGTTGAGCAACATAGTCTTGGCCCCAAAAGGATCCACCTGGAAAATGTGTGTAGACTATACAGACCTCAATAGAGCCTGCCCTATGGACCGGTTTCCACTGCCAAATATAGATCAGCTGGTGGACGAGATGGCAGGATGCGAACTGATGAGCTTCATAGATGCCTTCCGAGGGTACCATCAGATATCCATGCATGAGGAAGATGCTGAGAAGACTGCATTCACCACCCCTAGAAGGCATATTTTGCTACTTGGTCATGCCATTCGGCCTAAAAAATGTAGGCGCCACTTACATTCGGATTGTGGCCAAATTGTTTGGAAAAGTGCTGGGACGAAACATGGAGGCATACGTGGACGACATGATCGTCAAAAGCCACAGAGTTGTCTCTCATGTCAAAGACCTTAACGAGGTATTTTCCATTATGAAGAATTTTAATTTACGCTTGAACCCAAAAAAATGCACCTTTGCAGTTAATGGGGGCAAGTTCCTGGGATTTATGGTTACTAGAAATGGAATAGAACCAAACCCAGAAAAGGTGAAAATCATTCTTGACATGGAACCCTCGCGGTCCATAAAAGAAGTCCAAAGACTCAATGGTCGCCTTGCAACCTTGGGTCAGGTTTTATCTAGATCGGCCGAGCGATCCCTCCACTTCTTTCAAATACTGAAAAAGAGCAAGGGATTTGAATGAACTCCAGAGTGCCAGTCGGCCTTTGACGAGTTGAAAAAAATACTTATTACCCCCGCCACTGTTTGTAAAACCAGAGGCGGGTGAAACCTTACTCTTATACCTGGGTGTGTCGCAGGGTGCGATCAGCTCCATGTTGGTCAAAGAGGAAGGAGGGACTCAGTGTCCCATTTATTATGTGAGCAAAACTCTACATGATGCAAAGCTGTGGTACATTGTCGTGGAGAAAACGGTATTCGCTGCGGTCACCACTTCAAAAAGGTTGGCCCACTATTTCCAAGCTCATCCCATCCATGTACTCTCACATCAACCATTGGGGAGTTTCTTACGAAATGCTAACTCTGCTAGGATGGCGAGATGGGCCATGCACCTTAGCCAATTCGACATTGAATTCAAGCCGAGGCCAGCCATCAAAGGTCAAGCTCTTGCAGATTTTATAGTGGAGTGCACGGCTCGTGAGGTGACCGAGCAGGTCAAAAATGAAGATGGTGGATGGTGGACCTTGTCTACGGATGGCTCATCCAACAGCAAAGGCTGCGGTGGTGGGGTGGTGCTCATCACCTCATAAGGGTTCCGCGCCTACTATGCAATCATATTCCACTTCAAATTATCCAACAACGAGGCAGAATATGAGGCCCTCCTAAACGGGCTACGGTTAGCAGCGGGATTATGAGCAGAGAAGATCCACATTTAGTGTGATTTTAAGCTGGTAGTCGACCATGTCACAGGAGAGTATGAGACCAACGAAGGTAATATGCAGAGATACAGGGACATAGTGTTGAGAACCCTGCGTGAATTTGAGGGGTATGAAATTCACCAAGTACCCCGCGAGCAAAATGCAGACGCTAGCATGCTCTCCAAGCTGAGCACTGGGATCCCCAACCACATTCGCAAGATTGCTCGAGTGGAAGATTTGGAGACTTCAAGCATCGACATCTCGTGGGTTTGCCCCGTGCAAACTAGAGAACCATGTTGGATTTGACCACATTACAAAATACAAAAAGGATGGCACTCTGCTAGTGGACGAGCAAGACACTAAGTTAACAAAGTTATGAGCACCTAGCTACGTTATCCTAGATGACAAATTGTATAAGCGGTCTTACAACGGCACACTCATGAAGTGCGTGTACCTTGATGAAGCGGAGCTAATGATGAGAGAAGTCCATCAAGGGATGTGCTCCGCGCATCAAGAAGCGTACACCATAGCCCGTCGTATCATGTTGCAAGGTTTCTTCTGGCCAAAAATGTTGAAGGGGTGCGCGGAATATGCGAGGCGGTGCCCTAAGTGTCAAGAGTTTTAAACAATACCAGGACGACTACAACTAATTACACTCCTGTGAGTACAACAATTCCCTTTTCAAGATGGGGAATAAATTTGGTGGGGGCCCTTCCTACGGGCTTTGGAAGCCGCAAGTACATCATTGTGGTGATTGACTACTTTACTAAATGGGTGGAAGCTGAACCTCTTGCCAGCATCATAGTAGCGAGATGCAAGAAATTCATGGAAAAAAATATACTGTGCTGCTTTGGCATTCCCATTCAAGTAATTACGGACAATAGACGCCAATTCGAAGCAAGGGAATTCTCATAATATTTGACGGAGTGGGGCATCAAACATAGCCGAGTGGCGGTGTCATACCCCCAAGCTAATGGTCAAGTAGAAAATGCAAATAGAACCATTCTTGACGGTTTAAAAAGGAAGCTGGAGGTAGTTGGCGGAGCGTGGGTTGAAGAACTGGACAGCATTCTTTGGACTTACCGCACAACGCCAAGGAGGGCCACTGGTGAAACTCCCTTCACTCTCAGTTACGGGTTCGAAGCTCGAGCTCCAATAGAGGTGATGGTGCCAAGTAAAAGAGTGGAAGAGTACGAGGCAGGTCAAAATGAAGTCCAGCAAGGAGTTGACCTCAACTTCATAGATGAAAAAAGAGAAGCTGCATTTTGTAAGATGGAGAACTACAATATGTAATTGAAATCTTATCACGACGCAAAAGCTCGACCCAGATACTTTCAAGTAGGCGATTACGTATTGCGAAGGAGAGAAGCCAGACAGCCCTTAGAAGGGGGCAAGTTCACAAAAAAGTGGGAAGGTCCTTACATCATAGATGATGTTATTCGCCTAGGAACTTACAAATTGATGACCGTAGGGGGCAGACTAATCGATATGATATGGAATTCAGAGCACTTAACAAAGTATTATCAATAAGAAACTCAGTCCTGGTCCGCCAGATTGTTTTAAAATATAGTCATGGTCTGAACATCTTATTTGAATAAAATTACAATTTTGCATGACGGTGAATTATAATTTTTGCACGAAAAAAAAAAGTCAAGTCACACCTCGGCACAAGGCTGAGGTCGTGCCTCGGCCATGTGCGTCGAGGTCACACCTCGACACAAGGCCGAGTTCGTGCCTCGGCCCAAGGCCAAAGTCGTGCCTCGGCCCGAGGCCAAAGTCGTGCCTCGGCCCGAGGCCAAAGTCGTGCCTCGGCCCGAGGTAGTGTGTGAATACAAAAAAAAACACTTTTGGCATGAAGTGAAAAACAAATACGAAATGACATGAAGTCTTATAAAAGTCATAATGAAAAAATATGAGTGCTAATATAAAAAACAATACGAATGCTAATATCAAAAACAAAAAAATAAAGTAGTAGCTAGGCACCCTCTGCCCTAGTGGTGGTGTCTTCCGCGAATATGTCGTCCATGGAGACATGGGTAGTACTGGTGTTTATAAGGAGGTCGGAAAGATGAGACATCCCGGAATCAGCAACATCAGCAGCAGCATCATTCTCATCAACAATTATATGGCGTTGGGACTTAGGGTTAGGATTCTCATATATTTCTGGCAAGCCCGTGGCCAGCGGATCAAAGTTGGGATCCTTCTCCCAAAGCACCAGGTAAATCTGTTTCTGCATAGTGTACATTCCAAGCTCAAATGTTAACTGAGATTCTGCCTCAATTGCATCTCGGCCTACCTTGGACTTCAAAAACTCTTCAACAGCCTTAGCAATGCTCATGAACTCCTTAACATCATCCTTAAACTTGGCCGATTGCTTGTAGGCCTCTCCTGCTTTCTTCAAAGACTCCTTCAATAAGGCAACAGTAGCGCAAGTCTTCCCGTGCTCCTCTTGTTCCTGCTGTAGCTCGTGTGCTAAGGCTGCATGGGCGGCTTTTAGCTTTTTCAGCTCCGCGTGCTCAGCCTTCAGTTTATTGAGCTCGACTTCCCGTGACATTAATAGCTCCTAAAGGTTATTCTTTTCAGCAATAAGGCTATTCTTCTCCTCAAAGGCTTTACTGCATATCCCTTCACATTGAGCATGCAGGATCTATCCTTCCAGCATAACCTGCAAGCGACAAGGGTTAGAATAAGAAATGCTTACGTAAACAAAAAAAATAATAACAAAGGGGTGTCAAAGTAAAGCAACCTGCAGCATGTGTTTGAGATATCGCAGCAAACTCTGGGGCATTGATACTCCCTGCTGTTATAGAATCCCTAGGAAGCACATCCATGCCAAGTCGGACCAGGTTAGTTCGAGCACGAGAGTATTGCACTGAGGAGGCTCCCCCTCGCTCGGGGGGCTGGGCAGAAAAAGCAGAAGACCCCGCTGGCACTCACTCGAAGAGCTGGGTAGACAAGGCATAAGACCTCGCTGGTAGGGGATTCGGATTGCAAGTTCCTTCATTGGCTGTTCGTGTCTGACTCTTCTTCCCTTTCTTGTCGGTCTTGCTTCTCTTGGGCGGATTTTGTCCAACCCGCGACAAGTACTGGTCAGCTTTCGAAGACATAACACCTGCAAAAAATAAGAGGTTATGATGAACAATTAAGAGAAACAGTCAAGCATCACAAACAGTAGAGTGATACCAGGTGCATCAAGGGTAGCTGGCCGAATCCTTGAAAAACCCAAGTGTCCAAGCGCCCACTCAGACGTTTACTTAAGAACCTTAAATGGAGCGCCTTTCCGGAATTCATCTACCTTCCTACGAACATGATGACTCTTGTCTACATGTGGGTGGCATCTAACTTGGGTTCCCCATTTGATAGCAAAAGGAGGTGGAGTACCTAGGGAGACAAAGATAAACTTGGATTTCCAATCCTTGTTAAAAGTGGTGCGGTCATCAAAAAGCTTCTTACGGGGTCTGGCAGAAACAACAACGAAACCCTTACCCTCCCCGGATGACCTACAGACTCTAAATAATGATTGAAAGAGACTCAGGGTAGGTTCCTCCCTCTTCTCTCGACACACGGAAAGGAAACCTGCAATTGCTTGGTGACCATTCGGCACAAGCTGACCTGGGGCTATTTCATAAAAATTCAAGAATTCTACGAGAAAGCGGTGGATAGGAAACCTAATCCCTAGCTGAACAGACAAAAGGTGAACCCCGAAGTATAATTCAGGGGGATCCATAACGGTAGCATCAGGCCCGGGTACGAGAATGCAGACATTCTCACACATGAGGCCTTGGACATCCTCTATATCTAGCTGACTTAGTTGCGGCTGTACAAGCTCTATGAGGGAGCTATCTAAAGGAGAGTATAAAACCTTCTCCCTCTTCCTTTTAGGACGAGTGGTCGAACCAGGCAACGATGGGTCAAGATTATTTGAAGGTGGGGCGACATTCTTAGAAGGAGAGGAAGTGTCGTTCTCGCCATCATCATATGAAGAGTCCTCCTCACCATCATAAGGTGAAGATTCATCATCAGAAGATTCGGAGTTAATACCACCTAAGGTCCCCCGAGTATTGAGACTTTGCCACCTATGGTCCTAAACTTTAAAATTGACCATCTATGGTCCCCCGAGTTTAAAAAAGTAACCAAATGTAGTCCTTTTATTAATTTCCTCCATTTGCAACGTGAAAAGAAAGGGTAAATATGTCATTTTATATCGGTCTTTAATTTCTATACGGAAATATAAGTTTTAATCCCAGAATACGTATGCATCTTCTTTCTTTCTAGTTCATATTCTCCAAACCCTAACTGATTTTCCCAACAAAATTGAGCAGTATGGAAGAAAACTCATCATCAATAATGTCATCTTCTTTAAGCAATACAAGGAGGAGATATGGTTTTAGGGATTCCACAGAGATTCGACTATGTCAATGTGGGAATGAGTTGGTGATTAAAACTTCTTGGACCGATCGCAATCCTGATAGGAGGTTTTGAAAATGTTCTGAATCTTTGGTGAGTGAAGTTTTTTGTATATTAATTGTGTTGGTTTAATTTGTTTCGTTGATTTACAAAATTTTGTATTTAATTTTCTTTTATTTTTCTAGGAAAGGAATGGTTGCGGATTCTTTGATTGGGCAGATCATCCAATGTGTCCAAGGGCAACCAGTATAAATCCGGGTCTGTTGAAAAGGATCAATAGAGATAAAGAAGAAATCGAGAAATTGAAGGCAATGTTAGAAGCTGCCAATAACAGAAAGAACTCTAAGTTCGTGCGGGTTAAGGGTTGTTGCAAAATCACAGTTGTAATAGTATTTGGAATTGGATTTGTATTCCATATGTTTAGTTATTACAGTAGTGAATCAGTAAGATTGGTTAGAATGCTCCCAGGGATTTGAGGTTGTAACTTTATTTGGACTAGTTAAATGTAAAATATTTATCAATTTATTATTTTGGAATTGCATATGTTTATCAAGTTCTGCAATTATTTGTTTCAAATGGTCATATTTTACTTGATAGTCCAAATGTAAAATATTTATCAATTTTTCATTTTGGAATTGCATATGTTTATCAAGTTCTGCAATTATCTATTTCAAATGGTCATATTTTACTTGATAGTCCAAATGTAAAATATTTATCAATTTTTCATTTTGGAATTGCATATATTTATCAAGTTATGCAATTATCTATTTCAAATGGTCATATTTTACTTGCTATTGCAGCAGCTGCTGGCTTAAATGCCATAATAAAATTTGATTTCTTTAAAATACCTTTAACATTAAAACATAATCAAGTATCATCATTTAGAAGTGGATCAGCTGCTACTTGAAGTAGATCAACTGCTACTGCATGTGGATCAACTGCTACTGGTTGTGGATAAACTCCTACTGGTTGTGGATAAACTCCTACTGGTTGTGGATCAGCTGATACTAGATGTGGTGCACTGCATCTTAACAAACTGGATTTGGTAGTCCTGGCCCTTTTCTTTTTATTGGCCTGTATCAGACAATTAAAATGACAGTAAGACATTCATACATATTGTCTAAAACAAAAAGAATAACATGTTTAAAATGTAGTACAAATCTCTCCATAACAGCAGGATCATCAGGGCACTTTCTTTTATTGTGGCCTGCTTTCTTGCATCTGGTGCAATGCATCTTAACAAAGCTTCTTCTTAGATGTATACCATCTTTGGATACCTCATCACATCCCTTTTTCCTCAATTTTTTGGGTCTTCCTGGTTTAGCAGTGTACAGAGGTGGAAGTGGGGGCTCTTTATCACTTGAAGGCCATTCATTAGGACCTGTCATGGGCTTTATACTACCTTCATATGACTTCAAGTATGTTTCAACCAAGTAAAACTGGTGTACATACTCATTCACTGGACCCTTACCATTTTTCATCCATATAGCACTTATGGCATGTCTACATGTTATACCACTCAACTCCCAACTCCTACAAGTGCAAGTCATTTTACCCAAATCAACATCATGTTGCTCAAACAACATATTCATTACCCCTCGTGTCTCAAACAAGTTGTCATCACTTTGAATGACTGTATAAGCCCCAGCAAATCTTTCATTCAAAGATATTTTCTTAACAATCCTAGGACATATAGGTAGAGTCCATTTCATTGCTTGTTTCCTACAGTCATACAACCTATACATTATTTTCTTTCTCAATGTTTCAAGGCAACTAATTAGAGGTTACTCTCTAGCATCCAAAATGACAGCATTATAGCACTCACATATATTATTCACTTAAATATCACAGTGTGCTGAAGTAGTAAAATGTGACCTGGACCATTCTGATGGATGCTTGTCACACAACCACTCATATGCCTTACCATCAGTACTCTTGAATTTCTTCATAGTTGATGTGAATGAATTAACAGTGGTGGCCCTGGCAGCTTCCCATAATCCATCTTTGATTGCCTTTCCAGTAAGGCCAGCTTGTTTCATGTTCCCATGTAAATGTCGCACACAAAACCTATGAGTCGTTGTTGGAAAAATACTTTCAAAAGCTTGGATTAAACCTTTTTGCTTATCTGTTGAAAAAAAAAAGGAAAAAAATAAGCTTATTGGCATAATATTACTGAAATGAAAGTTTGTTAAGATGTAGTGCACCACATCTAGTATTAGCTGATCCACAACCAGTAAGAGTTTATCCACAACCAGTAGCAGTTGATCCACATGCAGTAGCAGTTGATCCACTTCAAGTAGCAGCTGATCCACTTCTAAATGATGATACTTGGTTGGCAAACGGAGGAATATAAAATGACATATTTGCCCTTGCTTTTCACGTTGCAAACGGAGGAAATTAACAGAAGGACTACATTTGGTTACTTTTTGAAACTCGGGGGACCATAAATGGTCAATTTTAAAGTTTAGGACCATAGGTGGCAAAGTCTCAATATCGGGGGACCTTAGGTGGTATTAACTCAAAGATTCGCCATCAGAAGATTCGTCAACTAATAAGTTTACGTCCATTACAAAATTGAAAACAACTAACCTGGTCAGTAAGCACAAACACCAACCTGTATGCACAACAAAGGAGCCCTGAGTAAAAAAAAAAAATTCGGCCCTGTGCCGTGCAACCTCGGCGCTGTGTGCCGAGGTCACGCCTCGGCACAACACCGAGGCAGCGCTTCGGCCCTGTGCCGAGGCGAGGGGATGGTGGTGAGGGCTGGAGCCCCACCACCATGTTTGCTAGGGTTTTGAAAAAAAAAAAAGAAGGTATTGGAACGTACTAAGAGAAATTAGGAAGCAGAGTTGAAGGACGGTGAAACATAATAAAGAGGAAAAGAGCTTTTATACCAACAACCTAGGTATTTTCACAAGGAAATACCAATTATGGTGGGAATGGGAATCATTCCTAAATTTAAAATGATTTCCTAACCAAATCCTACCTAATATTTATTCAAAATCGTAGGGATTTCCTAGTCAAATTCTGCTGAAATCGTTGTCAAATCCTGCCAAAATTGTTCAGGTTATTATGTAGTTTTACTCCGGGTAATTACAAAAAAAAAAGGGAGACAAGCATTTTGTGACACCCCAACCTTACACGAGCTGAGATAGCTAAAAACTTAACAAAACAGCTGCCTATCTCAACTAACAACAGAACATAGCGGAAGCGAATTTAAAACCTAAGGGGCGTCATGCCACATCTAGGAAAGATAACACAACCTAGATGCACAGGCTAACCATAAAAACGGAACTGTATAAACGATAATCCTTAAAGCATGTTTAACAATATCCAAAAACTAATCTAGAGTGTATAAAGTCTCAAATGGCTCACAGGCCAAAGCATAAGTCTAAAACATAACCACTATCTAAGCCTCCTCATACGGGTGTATCTCTATCGCGCTCACGCATAGGCTTTAAGGCAAACCTGGAAAACACACGAAGAACCATTAGCAAAAGACTGCTAAGTAACCACCATTCACACCCGCAAGGAAGTATAGATATATATATAAGTTTGTAAATAGGTTTACACACCCGTATAGAATATAAACACCAACAAACTGTTCAACAGTTCAAATCGGATACTCAACAATGATAAACTGAACGAATCACAAACCAAGACTCATCCAAACGAAGCCAATGATCAACAATGAAAGCATAAGACAACAACGAGCCATAACCAAGATACCAACTGAACACAATCATAAGGAGATCAACCAATCATAATCAAGAACCATAAGATATCAATCGAACATACACAAGGAACTCGCAAGCACATAACCCAAGAAAGAACTCCCAACTCCAATCTCCAAACCCCATACCATCGATCATACCAAAACCCAACCACAGACAGAAGTCCGAATCTAGAAATCTGGTACGCAGGGGTAAAAACCCAATCACAGGGACCGAAGTCCAATCACAGGGGTGAATCGACCCAATCACGGGGGTAATGAACCCAATCACGGGGTAATGAGCCCAATCACAGGGACCGTAGTCCAATCACAGGGACCTAAGTCCAATCACAGGGGTCGTCGACCCAATCACAGGGGTAATGAACCCAATCACAGGGGTAATGAACCCGAATACAAACAATAGCGCAGATAGTCCACCCAACAAACTCCAAGTATACCAACAACCACCAAGAGATACTCAAAGATCCACTACCACATACTCATACTCAACTCAGCCCAAGAACCATCACTTAGAGTGTTCATCTCAGATATGAACACCAACCAACTTCCAAATAATATAATCAAGGATTCCACCAATCAAATAATAGACTCAAACAAGTGGACTAAGAGGTATGAATAAATACTCAGAATCAAGGTAACATATTCAATAGAATACTCCAACAAACTTCAGAACAAAGGAGGAAACAAACAACGGATCACTCACCAATCACTACCACCTTACTCTCACGGAAAACCCTAGCGTTTACATTGTCCCGCTAGAGAACCCCGCAAGAGCAATTCCCACATACCGAATCAGACTCAGCCCAAGAACACAAAGAGATACTCCAGAATACAAAGATCATATCACAATACACCCACATTCATCTAACAGAGGCCAAATAACGTGGAAATCCAAACCAACAAGGATCATATACATCAAATAGACAAAGGATTAGGACACGAGTCCATGAATCCACAACACAATCAATAATAGGCTAATAACCAAGGATATTCAGGATTTCCAATCACCAAATAATATCATATAGAGCGAGAGTATAAAAATAGATTTTGATGGACATAGTGGTTACCTTTGAAGCGTATTTAATCCAAAAGCATATTTAATCCATAGCAACGTCAATCCTAAGCTCAAAGCTAGGTCCATAACCGTGAACCTGAAGAATTATTATAGTTCTAACACCGTCACTAACTATTGCTATTAATAACAAAGATATTAACATTCCTAGTCGGCCCATAATAGTGATGATCCTATAATAATTCTATAATCCATGCTTAAAGGCTAATATAGTCCGACCATAAGAACCATACTAATTAATTACTAAAAACAGTTATAGCCAATAATACTAATCTATTTTAAGCTAAGATATTATATCTACACTAAACTAAGAGCTTATCATTAAACCAAAATTATTACCTTAAAACTGCCCAGCCTCAGACTCGAACCCGCGCCCTCTAGCTCAACACCACCGCACCAAACCGCTACACCATTGCATTCCTTGTGCTATGCTACGCCATAAACCAACTTAACCCAGCCAAAACCGCCAAAGCTTTCCCCGCTGGCTACCCTGCTTGCGCTCCGAGCGGAGAAGAGATGTCCGCCAGTCTTCGTCGCTGCCGCCGAACGGAGAAGGGTGCTCCGTCAAGGTTATCCGCACGCCGACGAGCCCGAGACCACCTTCGCTGCTGCATGTCGCTTCGTCGGAGAAGGTCGTCGTCGAAGAACAGAGGACGAAGATCGGAGAGGAGAGGGGTACTCCCGCCGCTGCTACTGCTCTGTTCCGCCAACTACCACTACAGCTTGCTTCGCCGGCCACTTGGAATGATCCGCCGGAAGGGGAGACGGAAGGGGAGGGAGAAAACCGTCGACCAGCTCCGCCCACTCCGCTTCTTTGAACCGCAACAGGAGAGAGAGAGAAAGACCATATGAGGTCCATCGTCGCTGTGTTGCCCTCGCCGGAAACAAATGGAGGCCGGTGAGGAGTTCGGCCGTCGCCACTGCGAAGTCCTCCGCCGCTGCCTCAAAGCCGCTGTCGCCACCTTCGACCAAGAGCTCGCCATCCGACGTTGCTACGCTAGGTTGTTGTCGACGAACAGAGATCCAAGGGTGCTGCTCCGCCGTCGAGAGGGAGAGAAAACAGGAGGTGTTTGGCTTGCTTACGTCGGTGGGGGTAGAAAAACAGAGCGACGGAAAGGGGTGTTGTGGCCGGAGTCCTTATCGCTGTTCGTTGCTGCTGCCGGAAAAACTTTGTTGTTGTCGGTTGTTGATCGAGCGAGGCAGAGGCAAAGGGTGAAAAGGCAGGAACGTTCTTGCCTGCTGAAAATGGCAAGTTATACCATTTAGGGTATGTTTCCCTTTTGGGCTGGACTATTTATGGTAAGACTAAAAAGGAATTGGGTTGGGTCATTAACCATGGTCTATAATATATATATATATAATCATTTCTATGGGCTTAGAGTAGTTGGATCAAAACTATAACTTATAATATATATATAATCATAACTATAGGCTTAGTATGTAACTTAAGAAAATATAATTCAAGGTGGGCTCAATAATATTGTTTATGTAGGAAATATATACAACTATAGAAATATTGGGTCATACCCTATTATTAATAATCATATCGATAACCTATATATATACAAGAGTATATATATAATCCCAAGCCCATAGGAAAATAATTATACTTATAGTTATTTAAATAATTATTTAATAAGAAAATAACCCCTTTATATTGAATAGAGTAGTAGGGAAATTTCGGGGTGTTACACATTTAACAACGCAATATTTTATTCCATTCGCTATGCAGCGTACAAATAACATCTCTCTTGCTCAAACCAAGGCTACTGCACTTAGAACTATAGGACTGCACTCAGACTCTTGCAGACTTTAGATCCTCGTATGCCAATGGAAGCTCGTCCTCAACGGC
Source organism: Ipomoea trifida (assembly GCA_003576665.1). Classification (NCBI taxonomy): domain Eukaryota; kingdom Viridiplantae; phylum Streptophyta; class Magnoliopsida; order Solanales; family Convolvulaceae; genus Ipomoea; species Ipomoea trifida. Next base: position 2,527,696 of record CP025649.1, on the reverse strand, counting down.
AGGAATCATAGCCCGATTCTCTTCCTCTTCGTCAGAAACCAGTTCCTGCTTTGGTTCATAGAGCACGGCGGCCCTTTTTTCATCCACAAGTGTGATTTCTTGCCTCGGTGCACAAAGCACAACGGCTCCATCTTCTTCTGACGCAGTCTCCTATTTTGGTTCGAAGGGGACAATAACCCCTTCCTCCCCGTCAGAAAGAATGGTCACGAGGTCCTCAGCAGTATCCCCAACCTCGTGACCACCTAGCATTGCTTTTCTTTGCCTTAGCATCTCGAGTCTAGCCAACTCCGACAAACGTGGCGAACGACGTCGCTCCATCTTTGAGCATGCTCTTTTTGGACCCATAAAGAAAGCAAAAAGTGTTGATGGTAGACACAACCTAGTCCGAGCCAGTTCTTATACACAATTGGGAGGCTTATAAAAGGAAGGAAAATCACAGCAAATACTTTGAAGGTTAGGAAATATTTCACAAATTAAGAGAGTTTCCTTCCGAGATCCCACACAACATATTTTTTGCCTAGTACCGAACTATTACTCCCCAGCTACCTTGGTCACTCTCGCTAGCTAGGGAGTGGGGGGCTGGTGATAGGGTAATTAGGTACCCGACCCGGAAATATGGGCAGGACTCGAAGACAGATGAAGGGACGTCAAACAGGCATTATTACACCTTAATGATGAGGAGCCACTCAACGTCTTCCCATCATTAATACTGCGCAATAAAGGTGAAACGGAGAATCGTTGCACTCAGGGATATAAAAGGACGCTCACACTTGTAGAGAGAACACACAACATTACTGGACTGAAATGCACTATTGTACAAAGCATTGTACTCAATGTTGTACTCAACACTAATACTAATAATACTCAAAATATATCGGTAACATATTTACTGTCAGTAGCGTTTTGGGCAGAAAGTTAAAATGGAGGATTTTTTTTTATTAATAATATAGATTACGTTGCAGTGAAGTATATGTACCATATTATTACTATTAGTAATTTTAATCCAGAATTGTATTACAAATAGGAAAGTAGGAATGAATATATTGTATTAGGAATTGTATTACATGTACCCGACTACAAAAAAAAATGTTGCAAAAATTGCGCCTAGGCACTAGGCGGCACCCAGCCGCGTCGAGGAAGGCCGGAATCGGTGTAACACCCCGTAAATTCGTTCAAGCCTTGAGACCGGTAATTGTTTCCACCGGGCAATTTATTTAATTTAATTGGGTTAGTCCTTCCAATTTCATATATATATATATATGTATATAAAGAGTTGAGCCCACTCCTTATTAAGTCTTCCACCCTAATATATACATATATGTATATATGTATTATAGTATATATATTCAAGACTTAACTCTTCTAGAGGTTTTCACTCTCTCTCTTCCCTACTACTATTCACGCCATTTTCATCCCTTTCCCATTCAAAGATTGATCTTCATTTCATCTTCAAATATTCAAGTCAAGATTGCTCTTTTAGGGTTGTTGAGGCTTGGGTAAGCATCTATATCTAGGAATATTCATTGCATCATGTAGTTTTCATAATCTTTATGCAAGTTCTTATGTTTTTCTTTTGGGGATCTTTTGGGAAAAAGATGATCAAGGTGAAGGTGAAGCTTAGTGGAAAGGTGTAAGAGTTCTTGGGTGAAGAGTGCTTCAAGAGGTAACCACTATGTCCACTAAAATCTATTTTTTTTACACTCTCAATCTATGATGTTATTTGGTGTGTTGGAATCCTGAAATTTCTTGGATATTAGCCTTGTTGTTTGTGAGCTATGTTGGATGGATTTATGAACTTGTGTTCTTGATCCTTTGCATATTGATGTTTATGAACATTTGTTGGTATGGATTCCATGTTTATTTGGCTTCTAGGAGATGCAATCTGTGTAATCTGATCTTATTTTCGTATTCTGGAACAAATATTCGTATTCTGAGCTGAGTCTGGGAGTGATGCGTGGGATTTGCTCTTGCGGTGCACCCTAGCGGCACAATGTAACCCGCTAGCGTCTTCCGCAAGAGTAAGGCGGTAGTGGTTGGCGGAGGTGAGTGATCCGTTGAGGGGATCCGCTTCCTTCTTGCAGAGGTGAGTGGCGGAGGGCAGTGTTCCGTCTGAGTGTTCCGTTGGTTCTCACGGAATACTGGTTCCAGTGAGTGTTCTGTGATCTGTTGTTTGCTTGTTTCTTCTTTTGTTCTGGATTTTGTTGGTATATTCTATTGGATATTTTACCATGATTCTGGAGTATTTATTCATACCTCTTAGTCCATTATATGAGTCTATTATTTGGTTGGTTGAATCCTTGATTATACTATCTCGGAGTTGGTTTGTGTTCATATCTGAGATGAACATTCTGAGTGATGGTTCTTGGGCTGAGTTTGAGTATGAGTATGGAGTGGTGGATCATTGAGTATCTCTTGGTTGTTGGTGGGTGAGCTAATTGTGGTATTATTGATTATGTTGGGCTCGTATGCCTCTGTGATTGGACTTCCGTCCCTGTGATTGGACTTCCGTCCCTGTGATTGGACTTCTGTCCCTGTGATTGGGTTTATACCCCTGTGTTTGGGCATTTATTGCCTCTGTGATTGGGTTCTTACCCCTGTGAACTAACTTTTGGGTTGGTGTTTGGTATGAGGGATGGTATGGTGGTTTGGAGGTTGGAATTGGGAGTTCTTCCTTGGTATGGTGTATTCGTTAGTTTCCTTTGTAGTTATTCGGTTAAGTTGTATCTCAGTTGATATCTTATTGTTCCTTGTTATGTTGCGGTTTGATCGGTTCCTTTGTGATTATTCCGTTGGAGTTATGATTTAGTTGGTATATTGTTTATGGACTTGTTGTCTTATGCATTCGTTATTGGACATTGGTTTCATTTGGAGGAGTCTTGGTTTATATATTCTTTCAGCTTGTTGTTGTTGAGTATCTGATTTAAACAAAGAACAGTTTGTTGGTGTGTATATTCTATATGGGTGTGTAAACCTATTTACAAACTTATATATATCTATACTTCCTTGCGGGTGTGAATGGTGGTTGCTTAGCAGTCTTTTGCTAATGGTTCCTTGTATGTTTTCCAGGTATGCAATAAAGTCTAAGCGTGAGCGCGATAGAGATATATCCATAGGAGGAGGCTTAGACTAGGTTGTTATGTTTTAGACTTATGTTTTGGGCATGTGTGCCAATGTGAGATTCTATATACTCTTGTTTTAGATTGGATGTTTGGGATATGTTTGAGGATTTATTATCTATGCAGTTCAGCTTTGGTTAGCCTGTGCATCTAGGCCGTGTTTTCTTACCTAGATGTGGCATGATACCCCTTAGGTTTTAATTCGCATCCGCTATGTTATGTTTTATAGTTGAGATAGGCAGCTTTTGTGTTAAGTTTTAGCTATCTCAGCTTGTGAAAAGTTGGGGTGTCACAATCGGCCTCCTCCGCGGCCAGGCAGCTAGGCGGCCTAGGCGCCTAGACCGCCTAGTCGGCCGAATAACCCAAAAACAAATCGTGATGTTTGCTGTTGAGGGTTAAGCTGCTTCCGTCGCGTCGGCAACCATCAAGAAGACACGAACAAAAAACAGATCGGCGGCGAGCCATGCAGCGCAACTCATAAATTTTTGCCCAGAAAGAATTGTTGGTTCAGATCTGCTCGCCGCAACCCTCTTCACCACGAGAAGCAGCAGATTGGCGGTGGAGTCGTGGAGGGAGGTCCGGCAGCGACGAGACGAGCTCTGGCAGTCCGGCGAGGTTCCTCTCCTCTCCCCATCCGTTCGGCGAAACAGTGGTGTGGAGATTTCTTCCGGCGAGGTTCAGATCTGGATGCGTTGTCATCGGTTCTGCTCAAGCGATTCAAATCTCCTCTAGCGAGGTTTCTATCTTCTACACTCTACTGGCTACTGCTCAGGACTAGTAGACTACAGAGAATCAGAGATTGTCCCTACAAGTCTACAAACTACAGACTAGTAATAAAATATGTCCATAGAGAATTAATTTTAATAAGTTGGAGTCTACAACTCAGCCAACTCTACCTCCATTCGCCATTTCACCTAATAAATCTGTGAGACCCCCATTTATTTTGAGTAAAACAAATCGGGCGCCTAGGCGCCTAGCGATTTTTTCAACCTTGCAAAAAAATAGTGAATTTTGGCTTGGCACCGCCCAAAAAGGCCAGTGGTTTTCTGTGACACCCCAACCTCACACAGGCTGAGATAGATAAAACTTAGCACAACAGCTGCCTATCTCAACCAACAAACATAACATAGCGGAAGCGAATTAAAACTTTAGGGCGTCATGCCACATCTAGGTATAAACACAGCCTAGATGCACAGGCTAAACATGAGAACGAACTAAGCTGTCATATCATATAACTGAATAAATCCTCAAACATAATCCATGAATATCCAAAAATACCCAAAATACTAATCAAGAGTAGAATAATGTCTCAAGGCACACAGGCCCAACAACCATAGTCTAAACAAAACCAACTAAGGCTAAACATCCTCAAATAGGAAAGCTCTAGCGCGCTCTCGCATAACTACTCCATACCTGGAAAACACACAAAGAACCATTAGCAAAAGAATGCTAAGCAACCACCATTCACACCCGCATGGAGGTATAGATATACATAAGCTTATAAATAGGTTTACACACCCATATAGAATATAAACACCAACGAACTGATCAATAGTTCAAAACAGATACTCAACAACAATAAGCTGAACGAATCATAAACCAAGACTCAGTCAAACAAAGCTAATATCCAACGACGAGAGCATAATACAACAACGAATCATAACCGGAATACCAACTGAACAACAATCCAAAAGGAACCAACTAACCTCAACGAGAACAACAAGATATCAACCGAACAACACAAAGGACTCACAACAACCAACCAAGAAAGAAATCCCAACTCCAACCTCCAAACCCCCAAACCAAGTCAAACCACATAGTCAGAAGTCAAAAGTCACGAGTCAAACCCGGAAAAACCGGTACACAGGGGTGATGAGCCCAATCACAGGGACCGAAGTCCAATCACAGGGACCGAAGTCCAATCACAGGGGTAATCAACCCAATCACAGGGACCGAAGTCCAAAGTCAGAAGTCAATAGTAGCACAGTCAATATTAGCACAATAGTCAACTCCAACCAGCAACCACCAACAACATCAACCAAACCACCATCACAACCATATACTCCAACCTCAACTCAGGACAACCAAGCAAAGTGTTCATCTCAAATATGAACACAAACCAACTCCCAGATAATGAATCAAAGGATCAATAGATCACGAATACCAAAAATGGAAACCAAAGTCATGAATCAATACTCCAAGCTATGGTATCAAATACCCAATAAATGACATGAATAAATACTCCAAAGACATGGTAAAATACCCAACAAAACAATCCAACAATAATCAGAAACAAAGGACCAACAACGGACAACAACAACAGAAGACAGTTCATTGGAATCAGATTCCCAGCAAACGTGCGGAGCACCTCAACGGACCATTGCCTTCCGCTGGCCTCCTCCGCGAGAAGGAGACGGTCTCCCTCAACGGGCCTCTCCCCTCCGTCCGACACCACCGTCGCCACCTTGCGGATCGCCCTCGCGGGTTACATTGTGCCGTTTAGGTCTTCCGCAAGGCCAACCCCAAATCCCTTCTAGAGACAGTTTATTCCAGATCAACAAATCCCACTTCCAGGACACAAAATCAGACCAAATACACTCACATTTCATCCAATTTAGAGTCCAAAAATAAGGAAATCCATAACATCATTGATCATACAACACAAGGCAAAAGATCAAGATGAAAACCAACAAAATACATCCAAGAAATAGGCCAAATAACAAGAAATTTCAGGATTTCCAACACCAAGATCAATATATATAGAATAGGTGAATAAAATAGATTTGATGGACATGGATGGTTACCTCAAAGAGCTTTTCCTATTCCAACAAGCCTTTTGCTAGCTCACAAAGCCCCACCTTCACCTTGATCATCTTTTTCCCAAAGGACCCCAAAAGAACACTTATAAGATTATGTAAAAAGACTACTAAAAACACAAAATGCAAGATAGATTCTTGGCTAGATGCACTTACCCACTCCTAATCAAGCATAAAAGAGCAATCTTGACTTGGAAACTTGTAGGAGAATTGAAGATCAATTTTAGGGAAATATGGAGTGGAAATGGCGTATGAATGAGTGTAGGAGGAAGAAAGGAGTGAAAGTCTTTAGGATATTTTGATCTTCAAATTATATACCAAGAATACATACAATATTTAGGGTGTAAGACATTAAATGATGTGGGCTTAAGTAACTTATAAAATAATGGGTGTAGGAAAATAAATATAATCAAGACTAGTA
>CP025649.1:2463797-2515675 GCA_003576665.1 Ipomoea trifida | reverse complement strand
CGAAACAGAGCGAAACAGAATGATACGAATTCAAAGAAACGAAGGTTTAGCGAAAGGTTAAGAAAAGGAACGATTGCTCAACTATTCCTAACTCCCAAAAACATACTAACATGCAACTAAGCTCTTAACTTACCCAACCCAAAACTAGCATGCAAAACAGATATAGGCTAAACTACTCACCTACACTACAGGGTTACTAATATAAAGCTAATACTAACGAGAAAGCTAACAACCAACCTGGGTGGCCTCCCTGAGAAGAACTGCCTGGAGCGTGCGGTGGGTAAGGATAGGGATACGGGTAAGGGTAGGGGTACTGCTGCTGATATGACGGTAGATACTCCGGTGGCACTTCAATGCCAAGCTTGTTCTCGATGTAGCCCAAACGCTGGAAACCACGCTCCATCCTCAGATCCAGGGTATCGAACCTCGCCTCCATCATGTGCTGCATCTCCTGCAACTGCCTGAGCACCGGCCCAACTGGTGGCGTAGGAGCCAAAGGATCATGCTGCTCTTTCCTCCTATACTCTCGATCGGCCTCTCCCAACGGTTCTTCCCCTTCGGCCTCTTCTTCGGACTCATCCTCACCTGCTTGCTCAGCTTGCTGGGCCCCAACCAAACCTCGCAACCTCTTGCGCGGGATGTGATAGCGCTCAATCAGCTCCCTGCTCTCGTCAGCCGGCATCCTACTCAACTCGTGAGCGGTGACGTACTCATTCCCCTCAACCTGAAACAACCCGGAGAACTGCAAACTCGGCGCATTGAACGCGCTATGAACCGGCTGCTTGACCAACTCCCCGGTCACGCTGACTCTCTTCTGCTGAAATATCCAACTCAAGATCATCCCATATGGTCGATTGCGCCTCTTGCTCGACTTGCAGAATTCCATGTGCAAGATCATCAAGGTAGGTAAGTCAAACTTCACCCGGTGCTTCAGAAAGTATGCAAAGGCACACTCAATAGCTGTGACTTGCCGGCTGTTGTTCCGGTTGGGCAACAAACTCTCCGCAACCAATAACGTCAAAATCCTCTGTTCTCCTGTCAGATTGTGTTTATCGGGGCGCGTATCCAACGCCACGTTCTCATTCGGCCCTAGCATGTACCTCAGGTAGTCACGAAAACCCACTTCCGGTGTTTCAACCCACGCATTCCTTTCATACTCACTAACACCTCCTAAAGGCAAATTAAGCAGCCTACCCAACCTAGGCGGGTCCAAAGAAATCTTTACGCCCTTCACTATCGAAGTGATCACGGGCATCTGATTAGAGGTCTTAAGCTTCATGTTCTGATAGAATTGATTGACCAAATTGGGGTACACAACATCTTCAATTCTCAAGAATGTATTCAATAAACCTTGGAAATTCAACATATTCACAATCTCGGGTGAAAAATGCATCGGGTCAAGAGCTTTACCGTCAATTATGTGAAATCGGATGGGGCTTGAGCCCTCTCCCACTTCGGGTTGATTTCTTCTAGACATTATTGTGGCGTTGAGGTTCGAACTTGGGCTCTCTTGTGGATGAAAACTTCACTGCCCGAAGTGGCGGACCTTGACGGACGACTTCGCGTGACTTGCGCTGCCGATGAACGAAAGCTGCGGACTTGGTGTGACACCCCAACCTCACACAGGCTGAGATAGCTAAACACTTAACATAAAAGCTGCCAATCTCAACCAACAAACCAAACATAGCGGAAGCAATTTAAACTTAAGGGCGTCATGCCACACTAGGTATTAACAAAGCCTAGATGCACAGGCTAAACAAAAACGATAACTATTATATCATAAAGTCTCAAAATCATAATCCTCAACAACATCCACAAAAATCCAAGACAAAAATACTCAAAGTACAGAACAAGAGTATCAACAGATCTCATGGCTCACAGGCCAACATAACCAAGTCTAATCATAACTAGCTAAGGCTAAGGTCCACATAAGGAAAGCTCTAGCGCGCTCGCGATGTACTACTCCATACCTGGAAAACACGCAAAGAACCATTAGCAAAAGAATGCTAAGCAACCACCATTCACACCCGCAAGGAGATATAGATATACATAAGCTTAGAAATAGGTTTACACACCCATATAGAATATAAACACCAACGAACTGTACAACAGTGCAAATCGATACTCAACAAGGATAAACTGAACGAATCATAAACCAAGACTCAATCCAATAAATCCAATAACCAATACGAAAGCATAAGCATACGAATCATAATCAAGATACCAACCGAACACAAACCAAAAGGGAACATCCCAACTCAAGAGAATGACAAGATAACAACCGAACAATCCCAAGAACTCATAAGAACCAACAAAGAACGACAACCCATCATCAACCTCCCAAACCAACCAAGCCAACCATCACCCAAGTCAACCATATGTCACAAGTCAAAGTCAGGTAGTCAATAGTAAACGACATGGACCGCAGTCCAGTCGAAGTCGACATGGACCTCAGTCTACAAGGCGCAGCCCGAAGTCAGATAGTAAACGACATGGACCTCAGTCCGTACCAAGGCCGCAGCCCGAAGTCAGAAGTCAAACAGTCAGAGTCAATAGTAACCAATAAACCACCATAAGCCACCATCACAACCATACTCCACACCAATACAACCAACCAAGACGTGGTTCATCTCAAATATGAACACCAACCAACTCCCAGTTCATGAATCAGAGAATTAATAGACCAAGAACACCAACAAGAGCAAACCAAAGACACGAATCGATACTCCAACTAAGGCACAATTACTCAACGAATAGCATGAATAAATACTCAATAACATGGTGAAATACCCAACAAACAATCCAACAATGATCTGAAACAAAAGACCAACAACAGACAACAAGAACAGAGAACTGCTCACTGGAAAGCAACTCCCAGTGAACTGGCGGATCACTCTCACGGACCACTTACCTCGCCAACCTCCTCCGCTAGAAGGAGGCGGCCTCCCTCGGCGGACCACCCTCCTCCGCCAACACCAACGCTGCCACCTTGCGGAGAACCTTCACGGGTTACATTGTGCCGCTCCGGCCTTCCGCAAGGCCAAACCCATTCCCAGATTCAGAGACCAAATCAGACAATGAACAATACCACTTCCAGAACACAAAATCAGACCAAATCCACTCACATCACATTCAATTTAGAGTCCAAAAATAAGGAAATCCATAACATCATGATCATACAACACAAGACAAAGATCAAGATGAAAATCCAACAAATAGATCAAGAACATAGGCAATACAAGAATTTCCAGGATTTCCAGATCACCAAAATCAATATATATAGATTAGGGAATGTTCTCGGAAGTTACTGCCAGAAATCTGTCCTGATTTCCTTTCACTATTTTCCCAAGTATAAGCCTATACGGACATAAATACAACATATACAAGCATATCCAAGCTATGAACATGTATACAAAAATATTGCCAAAGCTCCAAAACACCATGTTTCAACCTAATAATCAATTATCTAATTTCAAGTGACTAAACCAACTTAAGGGAATTCTTTACCTCCACCGGGTTACTAATCCTCGTAGAAGACTTTTGGAGTTGATTTCCCCCAATTTCACCTTAAAACCCTAGGATTCCACCAACAACATAACACATAATTTAAGAAATCTTAACTTAGATTCATGATCTAGGGAGGAAAACAAAGCTTTTGAACCGAATAGATTTAGAATTTACCGAAGAATGATGAATTTGTGAAGAAATTGGCCATGGAGCCAAGCTTGAAGATGAAGAAGATGAAGCTATTTTTCCCCTTTTCCTTCTCTCTCTCTCTCTCACGAAATGAAAGGATGGGAATGAAGAAAATGAAATTTGTTCATTCTTATCTCAACATATATATATCCCTTATAAGATAAGATTAAGGGAAAAAATAATAAAATAATAAAATATCTCCAACCTTATCAGTTGGGGTCCAAACAGATATAGTTTCGGTGGAAAATAATCCAGATAGAATAATTTCCGAAACTAAAAATTTATTCCAGACTAACCCTCAAAATTGGGCTAGGTTCGGTACACCGCGGAATTTAGCGATGTACGATCAAAATAAATTTTTCACTGCTATGAGCTGATTTAATTAAATAGGAAATTCAAGAATAATAATATGGTGTCTAATAATCCATTTCCTAGGAAATCCGAGCTTAAAATTCGTCCTTAAAAATTTTACGGTTTGTGATCGGTACGTAGATCGCAGCTTAATAACAACTATACTTACTTATAAAAATTCCTTTAAAATATCTAATGATCATAACTTATGAATGTCAACGCCTTAGGATAAAATAATAATGTTAAGAAAATACGGGGTATTACACTTTCGATATTGGGGCTGTCCCTGGCATCAAATCAATGGTGAACTCTACCTCTAGGGGAGGCGGTAATCCAGGAATCTCCTCGGGAAAGACATCGGGGAACTCACGTACCACGGGTATTTGCTGCACTTCATCTTTCGGCGCGCTAAGATCCTCAACTGCGCATAAGAAAGCTTCATCGAGACATATTTCTTAATCTTGATCATCGAGACCAGCTTGACCTCGGGCTCCTTGGTTACCCCTCGATACGAAACCCGCTTGCCCCCAGGGCCTTTCAAGACCACCTTCTGCTCGCTGCACAGAATCTGAGCCTTATACTGTCCCAGCCAGTCCATACCCAGCACCACCCCGAAGTCATCCAAGTCAAACTGAATGAGATCACTCGGAAAGGTTACTTCCTTAATCTTGATAAGCACACCCTCGAAGATGTGCTCACACGCCTTGACTTATCCCGATGCCACCTTGACTGCAATCCTCGTCGCTGCGCTAGGCACTATGCCCAGCTCACGGACCAACTTCGAGGATATGAAAGAATTAGAGGCTCCAGAGTCGAACAACACCAAGGTGGGGACGGAGAGCACTGGGAAGATGCCGATGATCACGTCGCAGCTCTCGGCCTGGGACTTGTTCATAATGAGAAGCTCCCCCGTCGAAGATGGGACTCCTTCCTTTCCACTCGCTCTCTCGAAGCCAGGGAGAGTCACTCCTTTGCTACACGAGCTGCTGCCTCCTGAAGTCCTTGCCGTTCCAACATCGGCCGCCTTCAGCTTCTTGAGGCGATCCAGCATTCCTCCTCCCGTGCCTGGGGCTTCCTCCCGCTTCCTTGACGGTAGCATGATGCAGAAGAGGGAGAATACTAACAGAAGGCGAAGAGAACACTGCGGTCGGTCTAAACCAAACACGCAAGAAAGCAAGTGAGAACGAGCTCACAGCAACAAACAACAAACAACCTGCAAAGTATAAACAAAAGCAAGTAAACGAGTCCTCACCGCGCGGCCTAGAATTCACACATCTTAGAACTCTTAAACATCTTAGCTTCTACTGATCAAGTCCTAGAGTCTCATATCACAACCCTAGGATCTCTATTCAGACCTCAACACAGGCTCTGATACCAACTGTGACACCCCAACCTCACACAGGCTGAGATAGATAAAACTTAGCACAACAGTTGCCTATCTCAACCAACAAACATAACATAGCGGAAGTGAATTAAAACTTAAGGGCGTCATGCCACATCTAGGTATAAACACAGCCTAGATGCACAGGCTAAACATGAAAACGAACTAAGCTGTCATATCATATAACTGAATAAATCCTCAAACATAATCCATGAATATCCAAAAATACCCAAAATACTAATCAAGAGTAGAATAATGTCTCAAGGCACACAGGCCCAACAACCATAGTCTAAACAAAACCAACTAAGGCTAAACATCCTCAAATAGGAAAGCTCTAGCGCGCTCTCGCATAACTACTCCATACCTGGAAAACACACAAAGAACCATTAGCAAAAGAATGCTAAGCAACCACCATTCACACCCGCAAGGAGGTATAGATATACATAAGCTTATAAATAGGTTTACACATCCATATAGAATATAAACACCAACGAACTGATCAATAGTTCAAAACAGATACTCAACAACAATAAGCTGAACGAATCATAAACCAAGACTCAGTCAAACAAAGCTAATATCCAACGACGAGAGCATAATACAACAACGAATCATAACCGGAATACCAACTGAACAACAATCCAAAAAGGAACCAACTAACCTCAACGAGAACAACAAGATATCAACCGAACAACACAAAGGACTCACAACAACCAACCAAGAAAGAAATCCCAACTCCAACCTCCAAACCCCCAACCAAGTCAAACCACATAGTCAGAAGTCAAAAGTCACGAGTCAAACCCGGAAAAACCGGTACACAGGGGTGATGAGCCCAATCACAGGGACCGAAGTCCAATCACAGGACCGAAGTCCAATCACAGGGACGACAGTCCAATCCAATCACAGGGTAATCAACCCAATCACAGGGACCGAAGTCCAAAGTCAGAAGTCAATAGTAGCACAGTCAATAGTAGCACAATAGTCAACTCCAACCACAACCACCAACAACATCAACCAAACCACCATCACAACCATATACTCCAACCTCAACTCAGGACAACCAAGCAAAGTGTTCATCTCAAATATGAACACAAACCAACTCCCAGATAATGAATCAAAGGATCAATAGATCAAGAATACCAAAAATGGAAACCAAAGTCATGAATCAATACTCCAAGCTATGGTATCCAATACCCAATAAATGACATGAATAAATACTCCAAAGACATGGTAAAATACCCAACAAAACAATCCAACAATAATCAGAAACAAAGGACCAACAACAGACAACAACAACAGAAGACAGTTTACTGGAATCAGATTCCCAGCAAACGTGCGGATCACCTCAACGGACCACTGCCTTCCGCCGGCCTCCTCCGCGAGAAGGAGACGGCCTCCCTCAACGGGCCTCTCCCCTCCGCCCGACACCACCGTCGCCACCTTGCGGATCGCCCTCGCGGGTTACATTGTGCCGTTCAGGTCTTCCGCAAGGCCAACCCAAATCCCTTCTAGAGACAGTTTATTCCAGATCAACAAATCCCACTTCCAGAACACAAAATCAAACCAAATACACTCACATTTCATCCAATTTAGAGTCCAAAAATAAGGAAATCCATAACATCATTGATCATACAACACAAGGCAAAAGATCAAGATGAAAACCAACAAAATACATCCAAGAAATAGGCCAAATAACAAGAAATTTCAGGATTTCCAACACCAAGATCAATATATATAGAATAGGTGAATAAAATAGATTTGATGGACATGGATGGTTACCTCAAAGAGCTTTTCCTATTCCAACAAGCCTTTTGCTAGCTCACAAAGCCCCACCTTCACCTTGATCATCTTTTCCCAAAGAACCCCAAAAGAACACTTATAAGATTATGTAAAAAGACTACTAAAAACACAAAATGCAAGATAGATTCTAGGCTAGATGCACTTACCCACTCCTAATCAAGCATAAAAGAGCAATCTTGACTTGGAAACTTGTAGGAGAATTGAAGATCAATTTTAGGGAAATATGGAGTGGAAATGGCGTATGAATGAGTGTAGGAGGAAGAAAGGAGTGAAAGTCTTTAGGGTATTTTGATCTTCAAATTATATACCAAGAATACATACAATATTTAGGGTGTAAGACATTAAATGATGTGGGCTTAAGTAACTTATAAAATAATGGGTGTAGGAAAATAAATATAATCAAGACTAGTAAGTTGGGCTTAATAAATTCACCCCTTACAAATTAAATACAAGAATTAGCCCATAAGAATGTCTTAGGATCAATATATATATATATATATATATATATATATATATATATATATATATATATATGTATGATGATCAAGAATGTGAGCTTGCAAGAATATTTAATTACAAATATTGTAAGGGTCCAAATTGAATAAAATCCCTTACAAGAATAAATTCAATTAATTGGGCTCTTGATTAGAATAATTAAATTAGGCATCAAATATATATATACAAGTGTATATATATATATATATATATATATATATATATATATATATATATATATATCAAATTGAAGGAATTAGCCCAATTGGGATTAATTAAATTGCCCAATGAATTAATTAACGATCGGAAGGCTTGAACGAATTTACGGGGTGTTACATTTTCACCTTTTGGTTTCCACGTAAAAGTTTATTGTGTTTACTTATTTTCCTTCTCCATTATTTATTTTTGATTCATTAAATCAGTGGTGTTAGCACGCCATTTGACTACCCCGTGGTTAATAAAACCAACATTGGCGCTGTTCGTGGGAATCAATACGAATGGTCCCATGACTCTTATACCAATAACATTTCCGTCGGTCAATCAACCTTTGCAATATCCTTTCGCTCTCCTGCAGTCAAGGCCTTCACTCCCACGATTTGAGACGTCATCCACACACTATCATCGCGCACCCATTCCATCCTGATTCAGAGACTGTTGAGCACCAAATGAAGTTTCCGGGCTGGAGGTTTTTTAACATTCTGTACGTGGAAAATGGGAAAGGGAAAATTTTAGCAAGCATGTTAAAGTACATGGAAAATACGAAAGCATGTTTGTGTGTTTTTTAATAGGCAGGCCCAAATCAAAATATATGGTGATGACGAAAACAAAGAAACTAAGAAAACATGGCCGAAGCACAGCTGGACTAGACAGAGGGACTCGACTGAGTAGGTCAAGCAGTCGGCCATAGGAATATGGTCTGTCAAAATCACCCTAAAAGATGGGCAATAAATGATGAATAAGTAGTTCCCTACCCGGCTTAGCGGTAAACACTACATTCAGTCTTTTACTTTTGTGATTGAAGTTTTAGCTCTTGCGTTTGAGACATTGCGAAAAATAATGCACGAATTCTTGCCAAATTGCTACTACAAGTCTCCATATGCGAAAAGTAATATGGAAAATATGCGCAAGATGTGGCAAATAGGGGAAAAGGAAACAAACTTATATGTAAGGTAATTTACCATTTAAAATACACATGCACATGGAAATTCTAGTATCCATAATTGGGCAATGTGAAGCTGCCATTTCCCAGCACCTTTAAATAAAGAAGACACATTCATTCTTTACGTGGTTGTGGTGAGGTACATGAAGTTAAACGATAATTTTCCAACAAGGAAAACTTTGAATTGCTTTACCTGGTGAGAAAAGCGTGGCATCTATGCATGGGGATTTTGATAGCCATGATATGGCAAGTACGAAGCTACCGTTTCCATCTAAAATATGGCGACTCTTGATGCACTCAATATATGAACTGTGGGCAACAAGCAATCAATCGTTAGTATGCTATTGGACTGAGGGACTTGGCCGAGCACGTCGAGCAGTCGACCATAGGAATATGATCGATGAGAATTGATCCCGACCGTCCTGAAAAATGGGTGAGAACGACCTTGGAAGATTAGGTGTGAACCGCCTTGAAAGGGGGGTGAAAATTAGGACAACGCAGATGGAAGCAGTTGGCAATACAGTCCCGCTAAATGGCTCAGCCAGAAAACGTCCAATTATGGACTGCCAGACGATTCTCGTTGGTAACTTCTACAAATTTAAATACATACGCATGATTTAGATGGAAATTTGGGTATTCAAATGTGGTAGTTAATTTGTAATTACCATCTTAAAACATATTTGCATATGGAAAGAGCAGACATGCATTTTCTATATACGTGGCAATTGTTGGGGAAAAGGAAAGCAAAACAATTCAATGTATATGGAAACTGGAAAGCCTACCTTTGCATGGATACAAGTACATGGAAGATTCAGAGGAAACAAGAATGTGAGGTAATTTTCAAAGCACCATTTCAAAGCATACTTATATGGAAAATTTTACATGCAATTGAGTATTTTGTGGTAGTACAAGGAGAAAGAATATAAGGTAACTATCCCAACTTTGGGGGTAGATTTACATTTTGAGGTGCTAGTGTACATGAAATCATGTACGTGGCTGATGGAAGATTGTTTTATACAAGGAAATATGTATAAATATGGGTGAAAAATGTCAAAGTTAGAAATTGAGGTGAACACATGTGATAATTAGAGGGAAATAAAAGCTTCCTTAGTGCTGCTAACTATAAATGGAAATTCATAAGAATGAAAACAAGAGCATACAAGATATATTTAATTCATTGTGTAGTGAAGCAAGATGGCGGTGATTAAATTCAAAAGTAGTGGATTATGGTGGTGCACGAAATGATGTGTTAAGTATGTATACAATGGCATGTTGCTAAATGTATACATGGTGAGATATGTCCAAAAAAAAAACAAAATGAAAATAAAAGAAAAAAATTTTAGGTGGTCCGCCAACCTCCAAATGGCACGGGTTTAGGCGAAAGCCAGGTGGTCTGCCAGCTTCCAAATGGCGTGGGGTGAAAGCCTTAGGCGGTTAACCAGCCGTCTAAATGGTTAGAAAGCAAAAAACTTTTTAGGTGTTAACTAGCCCATCAAATGGTAAAGAGGTAGTAAACTGCGAGAAAACAACTAGTGGTTCTTGTAGTAGATTGCTCTTTTTGTTAGACTTCTTAGTCGTTACTCCACTTTTGCTCCTAAAAGTTTGGCTTTCTGTGCTAAGCTTTTTGTTATGGTTTTTTATGAAAATCATCCTTGGGATGAGTACCTAGGACTTTTAAGAAACCTTGATAACTGTTCAATTTAAGTAGTTCACTATTCTGTCAATGAATATTCTGATGATCGTCTGTAAAGTAATCCTTTTACTAGTCTTAGATTCACTTCTCACATCAACCTTTTGAATTTAACTTTAGAAAAGTCAATCCTACTACATTCTGACAACAATTAACTATTCGGTTAGTTTTACATTTTGATATCAACTACTTCCCGATTAAGATTTGGCCCTTCCACTTTTCGACCACGAACCTTTCAATTTTTGTTTTCAACTATCCAGTCTTCAACTCTTCAATCTTAAACTTTTCAATCTTTAGCTTTATGGTCTTTGACTTGGACTTTTCAGATGTAACTATTCGTTACACTTTCCAAATACTTAACTTTCTTATGACTTTCCTAAGGTTTACTTTTCTAATTGAATTACATTCTAGTAAGTACAATTCATTCCTAAAGGTTGACCTTTCGGATGTTACATTTGAGAAATTTCCTAAGTCTAGAAAAATAAAATTTTGGGGACCTAAATTTCCTACACTTATTTGGTATCTCTAAAATCTAAAGTTACATGTTTCTAACATATAGGGATCACACCGGAGACACTGGATGAAGGTTTCCTGGCCAGGTTCCGAAATGTAGAAGGGTGAAGGTTTTTCTACCTTTTCAAGGGTTAATGATGAGCATATGATAGAAGTGTCAAAAACTTGCTTTCAATGAGTTCTGATTCCCAAGCCCACCCCGTCCAATGAGTATGCTAAGTTGGAACTGTAATGGCTTGAGGAAGTCATGACAGTTCACAAAGTGGTGTACCGTGTGTCCAAAAACCGCCCCATGTTTATTTTTTTTAACAAAACAGTTGCATGTGAGATTGGGTTTTGAAGGTTTGTTCCATATTGATGTTGTGGGTTTGAGAGGGGGTTTGAGTTTCTTTTAGAGAGATAGGAATTGTGATAATCTCATTAGTTATTTCCGCAATCACATCAACGTTACTGTGAATCTTCATGGATTGGCTCTCTAACGGCTAACTTATTTATACGACTTTCCCAAAAGGAATAGGCACCAACAATCTTGGGATCTACTTTACACTCTAAGATATCATTCTGGTATCCCTTAGACCATCCTTAGTCATTTCAATGATCTTTGTAGTCAAGCGGAGAATAAAGGGTTCTATCCTCATCCAAACTCTGTCATTCAGGGCTTAAACAATGCTTTTGATATCTGTAAACTTGTTGACCTTGGTATGTCTGATTACCCGTTTACCTAGGAGAGAGGCCGTGACACTAATCACTAGGTGGAGGAGCGACTTGACAGAGCTTTGGTTACCACAAGCTAGTGTGACCTCTTCCTACATCATACGGTGCACAATATAATGACACTTCACTCTGGTCATTTCGCAATTATTCTTAACATTATGGGATATGTCATTTGTAGGAGTTCTAGGTACTTTTGGTTCAAGAACGCATTGTTATTGGACAGTAGCTGCAAGAACATTGTGGACCATGCCTAGCAGGATTTATGTTTGCTCTACTTCCCTTCTAAATTGTTCTTGTGTACTGTTAGGCTTAGGGCGTGGAATGATGACAAATTCTAGAACTTTGGTAAAAAGATCGAAGCTTTTAGGCATACAATTGATTCTCTTAGAGGAAAATGTGATTAGTTTTCAGTCATGGAATATGAGACCACGGAAGCCACCATTCATCAACTTCTTTCTTAGGAGAAGATCTTCTGGTGCCAAAGATCTAAGTAGCACAAGTTGTCAGTGGGGAACCGGAACACTAAGTAGTTTCATAGCTTTACTACTCACTGACGGAGGAAAAACACCTTGACAGGATTGAAGAATGCGACAAGTATATGAGTTGAAGGGAGTGATATGCATGTGGAGATTCTTGATTATTTTAATAACATTTTCTCCTTGAGGACTCCTGGTTTTGACGTCTTCTTCAACTGTGTTCAGTGGAGGATATCTTTGGCCTAGAACTAGCATCTCCTTCAACCTTTTCGTCTCGAGGAAGTCAAGGAGACCCTCTCTTTTTTTTTTTTTTTTTATGTTCACTGACAAAGCACTAAGGCTTGACAACATGAACCTGACCTTTTACCAGCTTTTTTAGGCCACTATTGGTAACAACTTTATTACAGAGTAATTTCATCCTGGAATACATGAACAATTTTAGTTTCCCTATCAGTCTTAATGACGTTAATATAGTGTTGATTCCCAATCAAAATAAGCTAAAGAAGGTAACCGACCTCAAGTTGATCGCCCTTTGCAATGTCACCTACAAAGTTATGGCCAAGTTCATCTCCAACAGCATGAAGACACTCTTGGATTCCACCATTTCGGCTTCTCAAAGCGCTTTTGTCCCCAACAGGCTTATCATCGACAATATTCTGGTGACTTATGAGGTTAGACATTTTTACATAGGAAAAAGAGTGGGTGTACAAACTAGGTTGCGCTCAAACTTGACATGGGCAAAGCCTATGATAGGACGGAGTGGAGCTTTTTGCATGGCAAGCTTACTGCATTAGGTTTTTCCCCTAGATGGTTGAGCTTGTGATGTTTTGCTTTACAACGGTTTGTTACAATATCTTAGCCAACGGGGCTGAAGTGGAAATCTTTATACCTTCCTGTGGCCTCTGCCAAGCTGATTTCTTATCCCCTAACTCTTTATCATGTTTGCAGAAGGTATGTTCCTCCTTCATGAGCAAGAGAGTCTTAGTCGTATCCATGATTGTAAGGTGGCGAGGGGGGTTTCTCTTCGTATCCCACATCTTCTTCGTAGACAACAATTTCTTGTTTTTCAAAGCCACAAAAGATAAAGCTAATGTTTTCAAGACATATCTTAAGAAGTATGAAGAGGCCTCAGGCTAAGTGATTAATTTTTAGAAATCCAATGCCATCTCTAGCAAGAATACAAGTTAAATTTTTAGGAACTTCATTGCCAATATTTTCGGGGTTTCTCTCGCTAAGGATTTTGGGAGATATCTAGGTTTACCCTCCTTTTTGGACAAAAACAAGAGAGTGATTTTCACTATATAAAGAGCAAGATTATGGAATGTATTGGTGGTTGGTGGAAGAAATATCTTTCTTAGGCCAGAAGGGAGGTGCTCATCAAAAGTGTTGTGCAGGTTATGTCAACTTTCACTATGAGTGTCTTCCTTCTCCTAGTTACATTCTGTGACAATCTTGAATGTGTAATGAAGTAATATTGGTGGGGAGGGGGGAGAGGGTTGGGTATGACTGATAGAGGCATACACTGGTACGGTTGGAAGAATCTTCGCCAACCTAAATGAGAAGGGGCATGAGTTTCAAACTTTTGCGCGAGTTCAACTTGGCCTTTGCGAAATGATGTAGGATATTTTTCTAGGTGAGTACAAGTGTTATGCCATTCTCTGGGATTATGGCTTATGGCACATAGTATGCAATCACAATAGTCACCGACCTTAGGAAATTAACAAGAAGCTAAGCAATATCCTACAAGATAGAACAAACACATATAAACAAGAGATGGACATGGAATAAGGAAAATATGACTCAAGTTAGGGAGTATTATTATATAGATACAAAACACAACCTAAGGATTTAGGGAAATTAGAAAACCAATGAATTGAGGGGATGCATGTAAGAATCCTAGTCTATAAGCCACTTTCATGATCAATAAACAAGGATTAGAACAAGGAATTACCAACTCTCGTGACATATCAATTCCAAGTCCATCAAGCATACAAAGCATCAAAATCTCCTAATGTTTCATATTTTCATAGAGAGAAATATGGTTTATGCAAGGAGGGACTCGAATTCTTAACTCAACTCTCGTTGTAGTCAAGAATCCTCCAAAAGCATGATAATGAATGTTGTACACCAAACATTAACAAGATACAAACACAAATCCTTCATAAACTCATGAACCCTAAGTAGGCAAAATTCCCCTTTATGCAATAATCAAGAATATAGCATTAAGATAGATTATAGAAGCCTAACTTAAGTCCATAAACTAATTACTCACACATATTGATAAGTTGAAGTTTAGCGGTGGATGGAAAGTATGTTGAGTAAGATGTAATCTTCCTCGGGTTGTCGTTCTCTCAAGGACAACACTTGGGAATTGACTAATTAATGTGCGGTTAAGTACAAGCATACAAGAGCCATTAGAAGCTAGATCTCGTTCCTTGGTAAGAAAGCATGATTAATTGTAGGATGCAATGTAAGAGAGTAAGTAAACAAAGCAACAAGTAAACAATCAATGAGTAAAGGGGACTTGGATTAAGATTTTCTTGCTTGGATACAATGTAGAGTCTTAGGTAGGAAGTATTGTAATGCATTAAATGTAATCCTCAGAAGATGTTACCCCATTGCCAATGCCGAACAATCAGTCTTCTTGGTCTATCAAGTAGTAGAACGATACTTAGGGGTGTCAAAGCAGGCCGGCCCGCCCCGTTAGGCCCGCCCCACCGCGGGCTTTTTTATTTGCGGGCTTTTGCGGGCCGGCCCGCGAAGCCCGCGGGCTGGGAAGTACTCAGCCCAAGCCTGCCCCATGCGGGCTAGCGGGTCCCGCGGGCCTACTTCAAAATAAAAAATAAAAAATTTAATGACAATTAATATTCATTTGTATATATATAATAATAAAAATAAGAGCATTTAATATTCTAAAAATTCACCCTTCACAGTTCACACCACAAGGATAAAAATCCATCATTTCAGAATCTTAAAAATTCAGAATGATAAACACATAAGACATAACCACATAGTAATAATGTCCTAACTCTCAAAATCCAAACATAACAACTAATAACAAATTACCAATATTGTCTTCAATTCAATTTCAATCCACTCTTCAAGCCTTCAAATTAGTGCCTAAGGCCCTAAGCAATGAAAGTGACCCATGAAAACTCGGTTGGGACTGGGACAATTTCTTCAACACCATCACCATCATCTATACATTTACAACAATTAAAAAATTAAAACGTAATAACCATTATAATTGAATCATAAGAAAATTAAAAATTTTGAAGTAAAAATCAAATTTACCCGGAGGTTCATAACCGCGTATCCAATTGCGAGCACAAAGCAATGCTTGAACATTTGAAGGAAGCATACAATTTCGGTATTTATTCAGCACATGACCTCCTATACTAAACGTCGATTCCGATGCCACAATAGTGATAGGAATACTTAATATATCGCATACCATGTAAGATAACTCACCGAAACGATGCCTATTTTCCTTCCAAAAATTCAAGATATCCATATCACCAAACATTTTCATGTCCTACTGTGGTTCATCTAAGTACACATCTAATGCTGATTTTCCATTATCCAGATCATCTTGGTTACAATATTCAACGAACTCCTATATCATTTACAAGTATGCAAATATTAAAAAATGTTATAACAAGATATAATAAAAGAATAACAAAAATGACACAAACATAACAACTTACATCAATCAGTTCATCACTTGTTTCTTCTATTCTTGCATTTTCACATGAAGTGGTCAAAGTTGAAGAACTAGGGGCCGCGGTCATAGACTTGCTTTTATATGCTTCAAAGAGCATATACAACTTTCTTTTCACATAATCCAACTTTTGCTTGTAAGTATTCGGATCTAATTTTTTGAAGCAAAATTCCAAATACTTACATTTCATTCTTGGATCAAACACCGCTCCCATAGCAAGAATAACACTGTATTGTTCCCAATATTTTTCAAACTTCACTTTCATGTTACTAGCCATGCTTCTAATAACCACATCTTCATTATTCAAATTCCTTTTCAACAAAAGCTCAATTTTCCAAACTTGCATGAAGTATAAGTTGGAAGTAGGATAAGTTGAGCCCGAAATCAATTTCGTAATTTCATTAAAAGGCATCAAAAATTCACAAATCTTTTCACCCCTAGCCCACTCCTCTTTTGAAGGACAATGCTTATAATTTGTGTCAAGCAAGTGAAGACTACTAAAAGCACGTCGGTACTTAATAGCACTATCAAGCATCTTATAAGTTGAATTCCATCTAGTAGGCACATCCGTTGACAAACCAACTTTAAATTGAAGACCAACTGTTTCAACACATTCTTCAAAAACTTTCATCCTCCCCTCCGACCCTTTAACATATTTCACACTATCCTGAATCTTATTCAAAGCATCACCCATCACTTTCAACCCATCTTGCACAATAAGATTCAATATATGTGCAGAACATCTCACATGAAAAAAATTCTCCATTACACAACAAATCATTTTGCAAACAAAGTTGTCATTTCAAGATATTTTGCATACTATCGTTAGCAGAAGCATTATCCAAAGTAAGAGAAAATAGTTTTTTCTCTATTCCCCACTCTTTCAAACATTCTAAAAGCTTCTTAGCTAACTGAATACCAGTGTGTGGAGGAGGCATAGCACAAAAGGATAATATCTTACTGTTTAACTTCCAATTATTATCAATATAATGAGCAGTTAAACAAATATATCCTTCAACTGTGCATGCTGTCCAAAGATCAGAAGTCAAGCAAATTCTACTAGGAATTCTTTTCAAGATATTCTTCAATTTCTCTTTTTCCTTCTCATAAAACTTATAAACATCTGCTGCTGCTGTATTTCTACTTATGAATTTGTAATCAGAATTCAAATACTTGTGCAACTCTCTAATTCTCTTATATTCAACAAAAGAATATGGCAAATCATGTTCAATGATGCTCATGCTTATCATCTCACGGACCACATTATGATCAATTTTTTTAGCACGTAACTTTCCTTCATGATCAATTAACATAAAACTCACATCATTATATTTAGGCTTTACTTTGCAAGAAGATAAATGACGGGTTAGACTTGACGTTCCATATCTGTGTGACCCCATAACATAATCCTTATGACAATACTTGCATTTAGCCCTATCTTTACCATCAATTAGAACTATATCAAAATGATTCCACACATCTGAAGTAAGGCGTCTTTTCTTACCTCTTTCTTGTGTTTCTAAATTTTCAGTTTGTTCTGAAGGTTCAACTTCAACTGGTGTGTCCCCCGGCATATCCACTTCGCAATCAACATTGATATTAGTGTTAGGAGAACTTTGTTGTTGAGATGTATCCATCTCTAGTCTCCCTATCATTAAAAATTAAAAAATAATAAAGACTTTGAATCAAGTCAATCAACTGCTATTAATTCATACAACTATACAAGCTAAGTAATTTAATAATTGAACTAATTTAGTAATTTAATCTAGTTCATAACTAAATTATGACTAATTTAATTCATACTAATCTATCTATATATAATAACATTATCCTCCTTCTAAAATTTCCCGCCCAAAGTTAGTGGCATTTTGGTAAAATCTATTATTTTATTTATTTATTTCTTAATCTATTAATTATTAATTTATTATGGTTAAATGTTGGTGATTGAATAAATGGATTTATTAATTAATTAAAATATTAAAAAAGTAATATAATATGGTAATATTAATTGGTGATTAAATAATTGATGATATAATTGGTGTGATATAATTGGTGTGATATATTTGGTGATATATTTGTAATATATGTAATATATGTAATAGTATAAATAGAATGAATATGTGATATATTTGGTGATATATTTGTAATTTCGATTAAGTTATTTCAATCAAATAAAATTTAATACATAACATAATTATATATGTGATTTAAGATTGAAATAAATTCTTTTTTTTTTTAAAGATATATATATCGAATTAAGTTTCAGTAGTCTTGAAGATTTTTATACATAAGTTCAAGATGTATTCTTCATCCAATACATTAATAATTTTTTAATAACATAACATAATTATATATGTGATTTAAGATTTAAATAAATTCCTTTTTTTCTAAATATATATATCGAATTAAATTATAACAGTAGCGTGATTTAAGATTTAAATAAATTCTTTTTTTTTTTCTCCTACTAATCAGCCAAATTTCCTAAACTACTCCCCAATCTCCACCCCTCTTAATTTCTTACCTTTTTCACCTATATCTCTCTCTTCCTTATTTTCTATATAATGAATTGCTTATAATCATAATTCGTATTCCATGTGAAATTCTAAGCCAGATTATACCTTTATTTTTCTCTCTTTATCTCTTAAAATCGGTTTCTCCCGGAAAATCAACAACCATGAGTTCTGTAAACATGGTGAGGTACCGGATTGGCGACTCGGTGGAGGTGTTGAGCAACGAGGAAGGCTTTGTGGGATCCTACTACGAGGCAATATTTTTTTTTGTACTCTCTAAAATTCCCTTTCTAATAATTTTAATATTTCATTCTCCATTGTGTGTGTGTAATTTGGTTCAATTGAGAACATCATATTGTCTCGGACGAAAAGTGGTGACGAATGCTGGCCATCAATTTAGAAGATTTAATGACTGGAAATAAAGAGAAACAACTATGAAAATCTTGTGAGTGTATCGGTGGATGACAAATAGTACTCTCAAGATCTATTAAAATTTAATTAAGTTGAGTGCATTATTAGTTATCATCACCTTTTCGTAGTGCATATACAAAGTTTGTAACAATTACGAAAATGTCACTGTATTTTTTTTTTAAAAAAAATCCCTTTATTTTCCAATAGTTAGATCACTCAAGATGGACAGATGCTATTTATCTGCACTTCTCACCCGAAAGCAATGTCCCCACTTGGTCAAAATTTTATATATAAAAACAAAAACAAAAAAAAAAAAAGGAGAATGAACAATGGGCCAATTGTCTACTGGAAAATGATATATGTACTTCGTGGATATAACTCTCATCAAGTGTTCGAATTTTATTGAATAAAGAAAAATTAATAAATAAAATCCATGACTCACCACCTTTTATTAATCAATCAAAATATGACACACCAGTTAAATTATTTTGATAAAGAATGTATTCAATGTAAATATAATTAGGTAATTAATTCAGTAATTAATATTCAAGGTAAATACTTAACAATCTATACTATATATCTATACTATCTATAAAAGTAATATCCTCATCCAAAATTTTCCCGCCCAAACATAGGGGCATTTTAGTAATATGGTAATTAGTATGATTTAGAATAATATTAATTATAATTGATTATATATTCATTATTAGTAAATATACTAATTATTATGATAGAATTTATTATTATTATGATAGAATGATAAAATGATAAAATAAGAATAATATTAATTATAATTGGTAATGGTAATAAATCGTTATTAGTAATATGGTAATGGTAATTGTAATTATGGTAATTATTATAATAAAATTTATTTTTATTATGATAGAATAATAGAATAGTATAGAATATAGAATATAATAATATTAATAATATTAATTATAATTGGTTATAATTCATTATTAGTATATGGTAATGGTAATGATAATTATTATTATGATAGAATTTATTTATTATGATAGAATAATATAATAATAATATAATAATAGAAGTGTATGAAAACTTTTTCCCGCACAAATTCAGGAGCATTTTTGTAATCTCAATCATTTTGAAAAATTTATGGAAACAATATTAATAAATAAATAATAATTAATAATTAATAATTAATAATAATAATAATAATAATAATAATAATATAATATGATATAACTTTTTATGCATATTTGTGTCTTAATTGGCACCTAATTGATAGAAAAAAAAAGGTAACGGAATAATAATAATAATAATAATAATAATAATAATAATAATAATAATAATAATAATAATAATAATAATAATAATAATAATAATATTGATATAACTCCTACGCATATTTGTGCCTTAATTGGCACCTAATTGATAGATGACAAATTTATGAGCACAATATTAATAATTAATAATTAATAATATTAATAATATTGATATAATGTTTATGCATATTTGTGCCTTAATTGGCACCAAATTGATAGAAAATGAAAAAGGAACGGAATATAATAATAATAATAATAATAATAATAATAATAATAATAATAATAATAATAGTAATAATAATAATAATAATAAAATAATAATAATAATAATATTGATATAACTCCTATGCATATTTGTGCCTTAATTGGCACCTAATTGATAGAAAATGAAAAAGGAAACGGAAATCCTCATTTCGTTTATTCCGCACAAACACTTCAACCCAAACAATTTAAACAAACAATAGAAAAGGAAAATAAAAAATGACTGATAATTCAATGATTAATATTAATAACGTTAGCAGTAAAAATGAAAAAGGAAACAATATTAACTTACGAGAAAAAAAAAAAAAAAAAAAACGAAATTAACTAACCAGGAAACGAACTAATAATAATAAGGTTACTAATAAAAAGGAAAATCCTAACAAAATTTCCATTTCCCATCAATCACTTCTGTCCAAACAATAGAAAATGAAAATTTATTGAGAAAACAATAGAAAAGTAAATTAAAAAAAAAAGGTCCATAATTTACTGATTAATAATAATAATATTAGCAGTAAAAAGGGGAAAATGGAAAATGAAACATAATTAACTTACTATGAAATGGAATAATAATAATAATAATAATAATAATAATAATAATAATTTATATATATAAATATAATAGAAGTGCTTAGCCAAGTTTCCCCCAAAATTTAGGGGCACTTTTGTAAAACTAAACTCATAATTCTTTTTCATAATTTATTTAGTAAAAACCATTGATTTTTTTGGCTAACTATATATATTTTCATAATATGATAAAAATAGTAAATAAAAATAAAAATAACATCTAATAAAAATTAATCACATGATTAATATATATAAAATAATATTTGCATAATAATATGAATAATTTACAATTAAAATTTAAATTAAATGTATAAACAATTAATTATAAATTAATTTTCTCTTAAATAATTATTACTTTACTACATGTTTATGTTTATTGGTTATAATATTATTTATAAACAAGAAAATTGCAAACTTTATTTGTAAAATTACAGTGATTTTAGTCTTCAATTGTAGACAAACAAGTCATATATTATTCAATTAATTAAGTAATACTTTTGCACTAATCTTATAATCAAATAAATGTGCACGCTCAATATTATAATTTTTATAATTTCATCTTTATTTTTATTATCTAAATATATAATAAAAAATTTTATCCGTGCCTTACACGGGTAATTGTTTAATTATTTGCTCTAATTCAAGCAAGGAAAACATAATCGATCAAACCAATTTCATCAATTTCGCTATATAATATTCGATGATATAATTTATATAATTGTATATATCAATCCAAATATTATTAAAATATTATAATAAATCCATTCCGTGCAACGCACGGGCGAAAATACTAGTATACTATATAAAAATTCAAGTTAGAATCTGCTATGCTATATTATACTAAATCTAAATATCTAATATACATAGTCTGTAATTAAATTAACTAATCTAACTGCTATACATACGAACTAAATCTAAATATCTAACATACATATTCTGTAATTAAATTAAGTAACGTAATTGCTATACATGCGAAGTTACGAACGATGAACTGATCACTAATGAACACAGACTACACATTCACATTCATCACAGATTATACATACAATTATCACATACACATATTATACATATAAGTATAACAAGATTTATGTATGAACGTTTAAATATTTGAATGAAAATATTAAGTGATTCAAACTTCAAACCTGTGACGGTGGTGGACAGATCACCGATGTGTGGGCTGGTGGCGGTGGGCGGTGGTGGACGCTGGCGGTGCGAATCGCAATCGAGAGAGAGCCGAGACTTAGCGACTTAGCGTTTAGAAAATTAGAACTTTAGGGTTGAAGTCTTGAAGAGTGAAGACTTAAATTGATTATTAATTCAGGCGGTAACGGTAAGGCCTAATCCCTAATGGCTTATAATTTATAAAGCTGTAATTTTTATTTTTTTTTAATTAAAGGGCCTGGCCCGCGGGTCGGCCCGCAACCCGTGCAGGTTTGCCCGCGCGGGCTGTGGCCCACCGCGGGCCAGGCCCGTTAGGCCCGCATTTTTGCGGGCCAAGTTTTCTACAGCCCTAACCCGCCCCATTGCGGGGCGGGTGCGGGCCAACCCGCGGGCTTCGACCCACTTTGACACCCCTAACCCTACTGTTGTAACACCCTACTACTTGAGTCATTTTATCAAACATTTTGTGTGTCCATATCTTCTTCCAAGCTCCGCCTCTCGATGCAATGTGGGAATTGCAAGTGGAGTAGACTATAGTGTAGTCTTAATCTCTTGGTAACTACACACCTCCTAGACACCTTGTGTGGTTGGTCCCTAACCACACAAGAGTGTATACAAGATTCCACTTCCAACAAGAATACCTATCAATCAATGCATTGCTTCACTTCCTCATTGCAATTCAATTCATTCGTGCATTCTCACAAGTAGACTTAATCAAATTCCCTAAGCAATTAGCAACACATGATCATAATTGGAACATAATTAACAATTGAGGACATTAACGAAGCAACGAGAGAATTGAAATGGAAGGGAATGATAACAAACTTAGCTCAATTGAAATTTCAATAAAATTTCAACAATTGTAGATGTAGTCCTCCAAGATCCTAGAACAAGTTATCAAATTGATCTAAGAACCCTAGATCTTTCCTCTCTCTACAAAGTCCAAGTACAAGAAGTAAACAATTTGAAAAATGGCAAAAGTCCTCTAATTTTCTTCAACACTTCTATTTATACACAATATTTTTAGAGTTGGTACGACTGCAATACATGCGTATGCGCATTCGTACATGCGTTGCTTTGTCAAGTATTCCTTTGTGTACTTTAGCTCGTATAACTTTCTGGATGTGTGCGTACTGTTGGAAAATTGTACTAAAAATGGCATTTTAAGTGGCCATTTTGTGGTATAAATATTTGCGGGTCCACTTCCAATTTTGGGTCGGGACAAAGTGGATTCGGGTTCTTCGTTCTTAGACGAAGAAATCGATATATTATACGCTCAAAATGGATAATGGGTGAATGAGAAATTGATTCTCAAAGTAGACCCATTTGAGATGGAATTCAAGTGTGGAAAGCTTATGTAGCTTTGTCCCACATTGGTTTGGAATGAACTTTTTGCACCACTATATATACAAGTTACTTTTTATGACTAAGTAACTTGTATAGCATAGATGCTCTCTCTCGCGCGCAAAGGGGGGGGGTGCAAATCAAATTCCAGAATGAGTTCGAAAGGCTTGAACTTGTGTGCGCCTGCACCTGCGGGCACGAATGTCGTCCGGAAAAGTGGCTGGCCTTGCGGGCTAAGTTATGCTACATTTTCGAACGAGTTTTCCATCTCAGACCACATGAGATCGAACTGATCTCTCGTTCGAGACATCAAACGAACTGACCTCTCGAGAGGTAGTTCGATGTCTCGAACCAAGTCGCGTACGAGAGCGATATCGCGCAGCCCCCGGTCGGCGCGCGCGTTCGATGTCTCGCGGACCAATTTGATGTCTCGATGCAGTGCGATGTCTCGAAGCTAGCACTTCTCGACGTCTCGCGGCACGAGCTATGTCTCGACGGTACGCAGATATGAACGATGTCTCGAATAGCGATTCTGGTAACCTTTCATTGCGACCGTTCACTTACCAGATCCGTTCAGAAATAACTCTTATTTCTACGGAGTTAATGTGATTAACTCCAATCTTTATTTCAGAGTTTTATTTCTTGATTAAATGGATTAAGAGTGGGTGTAAATAGGTTGCTAGTGGTTACGAATGGGAATTAAATGCCAGATTTAATGCAATGATCCCATCCTTCACTACATATTCGTTGTGAGCAGCAGGTTTGAAAAACACACAACAAGAACACACGAATACACTCTTTCTCCTCAAAAAAACCCTGCTCATATTTCCTTCAAGCCATCTGCGTTCTTCCCACGGTTTAGTTCGCCGGATCCAAGTTTGAGTGCACAAACGGCGGATCGTAGCACGTTTTATCCTGGGAAGCCTAGGCCGCAACGTTCCAGCACCTTGGGAAGCGGCAAATAAGGTTTTAAGGATAGTGACAACACGACTCGTGCTTCCAACCACCCCGGAGTCCATACAGCTCACCCGTCTTCTTCCAAGGCCATTCAACCGAGCGTGGTATTTTCATCGCAAGTAATTATTTAATCCTACGTGGATTATATTTCGTTGTAATTTTTGTTTTGCTTAGTTTTCCATTTTCTTGTATTTCCGACTGTCAGAAAGGGTATTTTCCCCAACACGTACAAGGCAAGTACAAGCGTACTTGGGTGTATACAACTCTCTGCCCTTGCATTTTATTCCTCAATACGAGCGTACTACCAAACATAGAACTTTTTGGTTACACCCGTTAGCCCGTACTACCTACGTACGAGTGTACTAAGCTCGTACTTTTACATGGTATCTTGAACTCTTATCCAATCTTAGCTCCATAATGACCAAAATGCCCTTAATAAAGCTCCATTTCCCTAAAATGTACAAATGCACCCACAATTAGTCCCTATCTTTCTATGCAAATTAAGCAATTATAACCACACAATAGCTCAAAAGGACACAATTAGGGCATAGAATGTCTAAAAAAACCCCATAAAATGAAGCATCTTTGGCACTTATCACATATTAAACATAAACATCATAAAAACACAAGAATAAAGCATAAATATCATAAAGGAAAGAGATAGAAAGAAGTATAAGCTTATCTACTAAAATAGAAAAAACAATCTTAAAATGTTGGAATCCAAGCTTCAAATCCAAGATTACAAGCTTCCAAAATCTTATAGAACCTAAATATAAGCCTAATCCAACTATAAAATATGAAAGGAGATGAAAGAAATCTGCTAGGGTTCTATTATGGATCGGAACCGAGTAAAAATGACTGAAAACAAGCTCAACTAATAACTACAAACAGAGCAAGGTAGGCACGGGCATGGACACAACCACAACCAAGTCCGTGCTTAGAAAAGAATACACACTAAAATGTAGGCATGGGCATAGGCAGGACCATGCATGTGCTCATGCATACCAGATAGAATTTTTGTGCAACTTATTTGACTTCTAAGAAAATTTTCACCCTAAAACATTTGAATTAGCCTTTATGCTCTTCAATCTTCATGAAAAGTGTAAAACATTGAGTTGGCTTTCCAATGGTGCAAGAGTCCCTTGATTTGGACATTCTTATACTAAGATATGGTTGAAACACTATGTACTGGACACCTTGTGCAAGAATTGCAATTCCTTAATCTTTAGCTCCACTTTTGTCTTGGTTTTCTCATGTGATCAAAACCATAGAAAAAACCATTATTTAGCTCTCCAAAAGGTGTGCATCCACCTCCTTAGCTTCTCATTGGCTCTCATTGACTCTACATGCATCTAAAATGCTCTAAAAATCACTCAATTCATCTAAATCATCAATAATTACGCCTAAACACACAAATGAATCAAATGAAGAACAGTTTGGGAAAAATTATAACAAATGGCAAGCAAAATAAGCTTAAATGTAAGGTGAATCTATTAATAATTAGGCACTTATCACGAAACTAGGGTGGTGTCTCATCACTTCTCCCAACTCCCTAGTTGCGCGTGTCTTCAAGGCAAGGCACTTCCTTCGCTGCTCCTATTCGGAAGCTAATCTAGGTGCCAATCCTAGCTATAGTTGGCACAATATTTTAGTGTGACAAGAGTTCTTTAGAAGATGTATCTCTCGACATATAGGCAACGAAGAGTTTACTAATGTATGGGATTGGCTTTGGCTCACTACAAAGAATAAGAGGCTTCCATGGAACATTATGAACACTCAAAGGATGCGAAGGTTGCCTCTCGTATGGATGGTAACAAAAAGTGGGATCTAGAGTTTCTTAATGACCTTTTCTTCTTCGAAGACGATCTAGAATCTACAACACTCCCATTTGCCTTGAGTTAAAAAACACTTGGTGTTGGAGGGAAAACACATGTGGTCTCTACATTGTTAACGAAGGGTATATGACGTTTGTATAGCTGACTATTGATACGGGACCTGCTAGCGCCTTTATTGACTATAAGAAATTGTTGTCTTTAGAGATCATGCCTAAGCTTCAAAACTTTTTATGGAGGTGTGTTAGTTGCATCCTTCTCGTTTGCATGCCGCTGTGAATGTAAAGAGTGTCTGTTGATGAGTTTTGTCCACTTTGTTTGCAAGTCCTTGTTGGTCCCGAGGAGTTTGGAAGTCTAGATGGGAAAGGGTGAATAGACTTGTATAAATTTTTAAAACTTTTATTTTTTGAAAACCCTTAGTTCAAGTAAACTTGAAGGAGAAGTTAACGTCAAATAAATTTTATCAAAGATAAACGCAACAAAAATTTGTTATCCCTTTTTAGATTAGGCGTGTGTTATTTTCTTTTAAAACTTTTAGGTTTGGTTCGATAATGCTAGAATGTAAGTGCAAAATGTAAAGAGTAGAGAGAGAATTTTATAGTGGTTCGACCAAAACCTAGCCTACTCCACTATTCCCCTAAAACTCCTTGGAGGATTGCACTATGATACTTTAGTACAATAAACGAGCACTTAAGTCTTGATCACAAAGCCAACCTCAAGTCTCAAGTTTTTTTCACAAGATTATACTTTTTGTTACTCTGACTCATTTTACTATCCAGTAGAGGATGTTAGTTTGAACACAAATTTGTTCGCTTCTCTAACTAGATGACTTGGCTTGAGATTTCTTCTTGTTGCTCGCCAAAGTTTAAATCTGGATATTGCTTTGAAGCTTGAACTCTCTTACTGCTCACTTAAATTGCTTATAAGCTTGCTCAATTTGCACTT
Source organism: Ipomoea trifida (assembly GCA_003576665.1). Taxonomy (NCBI): domain Eukaryota; kingdom Viridiplantae; phylum Streptophyta; class Magnoliopsida; order Solanales; family Convolvulaceae; genus Ipomoea; species Ipomoea trifida. The sequence goes on along the minus strand of CP025649.1, from coordinate 2,488,408 downwards.
GTATATATTTGTTTTCAAAAGACTAGCACCTTCTTTGACTTGCATGGAGGTATTTATAGACACATTTGAATTTGTTCGTTGGAGGGAAACAAATTCGAACGTCTATTACCCAATGTGCATTGACAAATGGATAATTGCTAGGTTGCTTTAGCTAAGATTTTTAGCCGTTGCTTTACTTTTTGCGCTTGCTCCTTGCTTTTTGTTATACACTTTTTGTCTTGGATTTTTAAGGAAATCTTCCTTGGGAAGTGTACCTAGGACTTATTGAACCTTGGTAACATTCTTCTTCCATCTCCTGACTTTTGAGATTTTTTGCTATTCATTCAAGGAATGTCTGAATAGTTAATCCAAAAGGTAACCCTTTTACTTATCAGAGTTAACATTTTGTATAAAACCTCAACAACCTTTTGGATTTGATTTCTCTAAGGGTGTGTTTGGAAAGCAGGAAAATGACTTCTGGAAAATGTTTTCTGGAAAATGAGTTATTTTCCAGAAAACATTTTCCTTTCCTGTGTTTGGTTGTATTCTGGAAAACTGTCTTAGGTGTGTTTGGAAAATGAGTAGAATGATATAATTAAACATTTTAATTACTTTGTTTAGAATATAAAAATATTTATAATAATAATAATAATAATAATAATAATAATAATAATAAATATAATTTTATTCATAAAAAAATTTAAAAATTAAAAGAACACCACTGGAAATTAAAAGAACACCACTGGGTGTTATTATTAAAAAAATTTAAAAATTAAAAGAACACCACTGGAAATTAAAAGAACACCACTGGGTGTTATTATTATTATTATTATTATTATTATTATTATTATTATTATTATTATTATTATTATTATTATTATTATTATTATTTATTTATTTTCCTTGACCGACACTTTTCTTTTCTTCTCTCATGTCTCTCTGGCCTCTGCTTTCTCTCAATCTCTCTCTGAGAAAACTTCATTTGGGTGAGCAATCCAAATCTTCCGGCGGTGTAACTAGCTAGTGTTTGTCAAGTGGCGATCTCTGATCTACAGTAGTTTCTTTTCCTTTATCTTTCTTCCCAACCTACACTTTTCTTTTTCTTCCATTGTTTCCGTTCATTTCTCTTTCCTCCCTTCCGATAGTTTTTTCTTTTCCTTTGTTTCCGATCTGCTTCTTTTTCTTCCATTGTTTCCGTTCATTTCTCTTTCCTCCCTTCCGATAGTTTTTTCTTTTTTCCTTTGTTTCCGATCTACAGTTGTTTCTTTCGACCACTGAGTGAACAATTAATTTCGGTCGGAGTTCGCATATACAACAAGTTCCGGTGGGGGCGTGGAAGTTTCCGGCTACAATCCGGCAGTGGATGACATTTTCTGGTTCTATTCAGGGGTAATGTCTGGTTCAAGGGGTATGATTAGCAATAGCAGGTGAGTCCGGAAAATGACTTCCCCTCAAAAAAAGGGGAAGTCATTTTCCATAAAATGGGCTTCATTTTCCATTGACCAAAAGTGTATTTTCCTTTGACTATGATTTTCCATCTGCTACCAAACACCAAAAACCCGGAAAATGATTTCCAGAAATCATTTTCCGGGTTTCCAAACACACCCTAAAAGTCAATCCTTTACCTTTCAAAAGTAACTAACTATTCATTTAGTTTTACTTTCTGGTCTCTTACTTTACGGTCAATGTTAGTCCTTCCACTTTTCGACCTTTTAACTTCCGTTCTTCAAGTCTTTAGCTTTCCGGATCCTTAACTTCTTGAAGAATGACTTGTTGGAAGTTATTTTTACAACCTTCCGAGACTTAACTATCCTAAGGCTACTTTTCAAAGTTGGTTTACTTTCTGGCATTGTTTAGTAAAGTTCATTCTAAAAATTGATATTTCATATTTACACGAAGAATTTCCTAAGTCTAGCTATCTAAAAATGAAAAATAATTTAGGGACCTAAATTTCATAAACTATTTGGTATCATCAAAATTAACCTAATGCACTTGTTCCTAACACCCTTGAAACTCTCACCTACCTCTTTATGTCATGTAGTTTTGCCTCACATATGTGGGATCTAACCATTATTGCCCCGCCGCGAAACAGTTGTAATCCTTGTTGGAGTTTGCTACCTAAGCTCTGAGTGATAGTTTAACTTACCGATTGAGCTTTGAACTTTGCGGCAAGCTTATGGGTGATCTGGAAAACCATAAATAATAGGGTGCAGAATGATAAGTTTTGGAGTGTTGATTTCACTAAAATGTAATGTGGATGCTAGGCACCTAAAATGTAATGTAATTATTTTTCTTGCTAGGTACCTAAAATGTAATGTGGATGCAGTTATTTTTCGTGACAAGGGGTACACAGGATTTTGTGCTGTTATTCAGGACTATAATGGTGTTTCTATTGCTGTGCTTCATAGGAAAACACAATATGGTTTTGATCCTACTCTCGCTAAAGCCATGGCTGTCTAGGAAGCCCTCTCCTAGCACAAGGCAAGGAATGTTAAGCATGTCATCCTTGAATTTGATAGCCTAGTTGCTTGCTCTCAATCGCACCATTCAAAATCCCTCTTACTTAGGCTTCACTACTGATCAATGCAAACAAATTATTAATTCTTCTAGAGACATTTTGATGTTTGTAGGTCAACGAACACTGTGGCTCATGTCCTTGCTAGAGCTTCGGGTTCCCAAGCTGTCTCGGGGAATTGGGAGTCCTATCCTCCTCTTTATATTGTTGACTTGCTTACATTCGTAATACATCTTGTGTTGTTTTTCAAATAAAAAAAAATTACTAAACTCACAATTTTAATCAAATTCACTTTCATTTTTCAACTTTTAAACAAATCCGCTTGTAATTATAAATACTAATAATATGACCTATTTTTGTGAAAGTTTGATTAAACTTTACTCATTTACATACAGAATTATTAAATATTTTGAATTAAAGGTAAAAAAATTTTTTTTGAAATTTAAAATTAAAAGCGAAATAAATCTAAACTAAAGATTAAAATTAAAAATATAACTAACTAGCAAATTAAAAGTAAAATAATTTTTTGGTAAAATTAATTTCTAAATTCGTAAAAAGAAAAGTTGAACTACTAAATAAATAATTGGAATAAAGTTCAAATTGGCCACTGAACATAACCTGAAAATGCAATTAGGCTACTGAACGAAAATAAAGTGCAATTATGCCACTGTCCACTGAACACTCCAAATACATGCAATTTCACCAAATAGCATGTTACCTTTCATTTCACTAGGTTACCTGCTTATGTGGATGGTGAATTGGCATTTTAAAATAATTTTTTAATAATAATAATAATGTTAAAAATACAAAATAAAATCCATGCTTCCTTGTTAAAAAAAATTATTTAAAAAAAAATACAATGCATGCTTGTTTGTTTGTTACTTTTTTAATTAAATTTTTAAATTTTTTATTATTTTTATTTTTATTTTTAAAGTTTAGTATTTTTAAATTTTAGTATATTTTTTATTTCTATTTTTCTTTTAAATTTTTATCTATTTTTTATTTCTATTTTTTAATTAAATTTTTAAATATTTTTTAATACTAAACTTTAAAAATAGAAATAAAATAAATAAAAAATTTAAAAATTTAAATAAAAAAAATAACAAACAAGCAGGCATGTATTTTTAATTTTTTTAATTAACTTTTTTTAAACAAGGAAGCATGCATTTAATTTTTTTATTTTTAACATTATTATTATTAATGTTTTTTTTAAATGTCAATTCACCATCCACATATGCAGGTAACCTGCTATCTGGTGAAATTACATATATTTGGAGTGTTCAGTGACTTAATTGCATTTTATTTTCGTTCAGTGACTTAATTGCATTTTCAAGTTACGTTCAGTGGCCAATTGAAACCTTATTACTAAATATAATTTGAAAATCTCTATGGAATTTTAAGGATAGTTTTCTACTTTTCTTTTTTTTTTTTTTTGGAAGAGAAGGAAGGGCGAAGCCCCAAATAGAAAAAAACATAGGAGATCAATCTCCGCGAGCACTTGGCACACAAACCGCATCTCTCCTAACACACATAGCAATAGCTCCAGGAGGGCAAGAGGACAACGTCGAGATATCAAACCCATTGCCACAGTTCCTAGCGAGTCCATCGACAACCTGATTTTGTTCCCGAAGAACATGGCAGCACATCGTATTCCACCTCTTCCTCATCCACGTTCGACATTCGTTAATAAGATTGGAGAGGGGACCACCACCATCATCCATCAGAATTATAATTAAGATCATTGATCCAATTAACAACATTGGCAGCATCACTTTGAATGATCACCTTGCGACAACCTCTTTACCATGCGACTTTGAGTCCAAGGAGAATAGCCCAAGCCTCTACCATGTCCGCAATTTTATACTTTTCTTTAGATTCCAGAAGCTGCAAATTCAAGGGTGACGTCAGCAACCCACACTTTTTTTCCTCACCTTTTTAAAAATGAAATATCGCGCCGACCGTCCGATGAAATAGTCGGCCAAACGAACGGCATAGACGGAAGTCCACCTGAATAAGATATATGGATATACGTGTTCTCAGATGATTGGTTGCCGAAGAAAAATATATTAATGGGGCTTATTTCGGAAAAAATAAGAAATTCCATCCATCCAATAAAAAAACAAAATAATCATCACCATCACGGTAACAGAAAAGCAAGAATTTCTCTGTGCGATCACACGCACACCCGCACTAGAGAGAGAACTCGATTCGATTATTATTAAATTATTGGTTTGACGATTTGGTTATTTCCGCCGTGATCTCGCCTGAGCAGTTAGGCGGTGACAAGAGAGTTTGGTTGATCTCCGAGGGCGACTTTTCTAGGGTTTCGAAGATGGTGAATTCCATGGTTGAGAGAGCGACGAGCGACATGCTCATCGGCCCCGATTGGGCCATGAACATCGAGATCTGTGACATTTGCAATCACGACCCAGCGTATGCACCCATCTTTCTCTCGTGTCTGTGGTTTTTCAACTTTATTTTCATTGCCGCGTGTAGGTAGATATTGGGATTAGCTTGTAAATTTTGACATTTAGTTTGTTGAATCCGAGTAATTTGAAATGAAGATTTTAACTTTTGAATATTTTAGTGCTAGTGGAATTGAAAGGACTAGTAATATGTTGAATGAATTTTGGAGTTGAATGTGGTCTTCTGGTGGAGGGTAGCTTGGTAGTTGGTACAAATAGTTTGCTCATTTTCTATACTTCATTAGCAAAGAAGCTTGATCCCAGAGCAGGATATTTTCTGTTTTCTGGTAAGATTGAGGTTCTTTGTCATGTTCATATCTCGGAGCTGGATAGGTTCTTCCTTGAAAACTGATTCTGGGAGATTGGAATTGGTTCCTGGCTAACTTGTCCTGGAGGTTTTAGGGTTTACACTATAGAATGTTCCATGAACTGTAAGAGAGGGCATTGATACTTTATAAGATGTGTGTAACATTTATCAATCTTTTTTTGGATTGGTAAATTCATACTTCTCAACCCAGAAAAATTATAAAATAAAATAAAATCCATTTGTTGTTCTTCTGCTCAAAAGGCAAATAGTTTGGTCTTGGCAGAGTAAGTCTATTTTCCATGTTTTAGTCACATAATTCAATTTTATGAAAATTGAAGAATACCTCACAAGTTGGCACCACCGCACCAGCTATTTTCAAATAATATATGTAATCTGGAAAAACAGAGACTAATATTACATACAATTAATATAAGATTCATTGGTAGCAGCAACTATTTTCACAGAAGTCACACAATCTGAAAATTTATGATATGATTAATAGGATTAATATTAGTATTTTGCTTATAGATGACAATAAATAATTTTTGTGAAGAGTAAAACTGTCTCTCAAACATATAGGGACTTCAACTATTAATTAATCTATTATATCTGAAACTAGATGGTTCTGAATGAAACTGCAAGAATGCTGGATAGGTAAAATTTTCCTACTTTCTCTACATGGATTTTGCGCAGTGGCATTGATATATTCCTTACCTTGTGTTTTTGCTCTTCTTTTCTGGATTTGATGGGGGTGAGAGTTGTCTAGATTTGGTAGTTGATTAATTTGTTATTTAACCAGTTGGTTGCATTCGTTATCATTGTTTGGCTTGATGCCCACTTACCAGGCAAGCAAAGGATATTGTGAAAGGCATTAAGAAACGACTTGGCAGTAAGAATTCAAAAGTTCAGCTTCTTGCATTAACTGTAAGTGTGAGCAACTTTATGCAAATTGTAGTTCTCTCTTTATTAATTTTTTTTAAACAGATTTTTTTACCCAATTTACCCCTTTCAACTACTGAAAGTTTTTAATGATCACTTTAAACCAAGCATGTTTTGCTTCTGAACTTATCTACTTGAAAACTGATCTGGTGCATTATTATTTTTATTATGGATGTAATTCTGGCTTTTGCCTATAGGGATGTAAATAGTGTATGATGAATCTGGTGAAAGTTTGGTGACATAAATAGATATAGGATTTATTGAATTATATATATTTTCCACAGTTTATTTTAAATTTCTGATATGTATGTGAATCTGATGTCAACTTTTTTATTTTCTTTATTTTGCTTTTGTACAGCAAATAGAGTAGGCTTCTCTAGGATAAATCTTGAGCTTTGTGGCCTTTTTCAAGAATATGAGTTTGATGTGTTTTGATTCAGATATAAATTGAGCTACTTTCAGTCTGTGGATGGACCATAATTGCCAATGACTTGATTACTGTGGCCTTAAAAAAGGCTGCAGTTTCATGCATGTCTCATAATGTTATAAGAACCATTTAAAAATCTCATAATGTTATAAGAACCATTTAAAAAAACATATTCTTTATGTAATTTGTGATGAACTGTAATTAAAAAAATTCTAAAACATGTACCCTATTCTTTTTGGTAAGTCTCCCCTATGGCCTATCAGTTTGCTTTAAAAATCTGGAATTTTCTTTTGTTTTGATTTTGATTAGCTTGTTTTACAATTTTCTAGCTTCTGGAGACAATTGTGAAGAATTGTGGAGACATTGTCCATATGCATGTAGCAGAAAAAGATGTTCTTCATGAGATGGTGAAAATTGTGAAGAAGAAGGTTATATTTTGTACTCAATATTCTGGTCTTTCTTAGTTGACAATTTGGTATTACTAATAGCTTAACAAAAGTTTAAAAACAACAATACTAATATACCATTTTGCAATTGTAGCCTGACTTTCATGTCAAAGAAAAGATACTGTCCTTAATAGATACATGGCAAGAAGCTTTTGGAGGAGCAAGAGCCAGGCATCCCCAATATTTTGCTGCGTACCAGGAGTTGTTGGTAAGTTGCACAGAGAACTATCTTCTCACACCTGCTGCTATATGATACATGAGTTTACATTTGAAAATAAATGCATAGAATTTATATAAATGTACTTTGACAACTTTGCTTAACCTTTCAGCGAATGGGAGCAGTGTTTCCTCAGAGGTCTGAGAGGTCTGCACCTGTTTTCACTCCACCACAATCCCATCCTTTGGCTTCTTATCCTCAAAATGTTCGTAACCCTGAATCTAGAGAAGATGCAGCTGAGACTTCAACAGAGGCTGAATTTCCAACTTTGAGGTAGCTTTCAGTTCATTATGTAGGCTGCTTACTTTCCTGTGGATTGATTTCAATTTTCTACAGTTCATTAGGGCTGGACCGCTGGAGTAGATTTTAATTTTCTCCCCCTTTCCCCTTTTCACTGTCTTATTTTGCTTCTAAAAGGTAACCAATTATACAGAACATCTTTACAATTTATGTAATGTAATCCCTTGTGTTTTGGTTGTTGGGCTGTTTTTTTTTTTTTTTTTTTTCTTTTTTTTTTTTGGGTGGGAGGTGTTAGAGTGTTACAATGAAAAGAATTCTCCCCCTTTTGCTGTGAGTTTCAACTAAGGACTCTATTACCCAGCCAAAAATCCTTTTTCACTAGATGTTATGACGTCGATAGTAATTTATTTGTTTTATTTCTTACATTTTCACTTTGTGTTGCTAGCTTGTCAGAAATCCAGAATGCACGTGGTATCATGGATGTTCTTGCAGAAATGCTTAATGCACTAGATCCCGGTAACAAAGAGGTATTATTCTTATTAATGTTACTATTATAGAGGGTCTGGTTTAACACTGGTGCTGATGTGCTGCCTCTGCTTTCATAAAGTCAGCTATTTCTGATATTATCATCATGAAGTAGTTTATGTCAGATTAGCAATTGGCTATAATGCTCATAGTTGGGTGCTGAGCATCTGTAATTGAACTTATTCCAGTTCTCCACTATTGGGATGTTTTCCAACTTGATTGGTTTCTACAAATATTGCCTCTGTTTTTACACTGAAAGAAGTAAAAGAACTTATCTCTGCATCTTGAACATTCTTGATTGACAGGGGCTCAAGCAAGAGGTTATTGTTGATCTGGTGGAACAATGTCGTACATACAAGCAAAGAGTTGTTCACCTTGTAAACTCAACTTCGTAAGGCTCCACATAACTTAATCACTTTCAATACATCATTTCTTAATATCATGAATTGATTGCTAAATTTTTAATTTTGATTATTTTTTTTTCTGGAGTAGAAAAAGAAAATTTATTGTCAATAATGTGCCATTTTGTAAAGTTCTATGTTGCTCACAGTTGAGATAACTATTAACTTACATCTGAAGTTTTCTAGGATTTGAAAAATTTTTAATCTGGATTTTAGTTGCATCTATGTGTGCAGTAATTATCAGTAAAGGAGTCGGTGGGAAGCCATGATGAAAGTCTCTTTGTGGTCGTCGTTCATTTTCTTTCCTAGTTATTCACACTCAAAATCTTAATTAATTATAGTTACTGTTCCAGCAGGGTAGAACGTTTCCATAAAAGTAATTAAATAAGTAGCCATCTCCACTACAATTATACCTGTGAGGTTGTCTTTGGCTAAAAGGAACAGATATTGATAAAGTCCTTTTATCTCACATTGTCATTAAATAATATAGCAGTCTCCACTGCAAGTTGTCCTTGCTTTCTGTCTTCTGATTTGTTCTCAAACTGTGCTACTGACCAGCAAATTCCTTTGTGACTTAAATTTACTTCATGCAGGGATGAATCGCTTTTATGTCAAGGACTAACACTAAATGATGACTTGCAACGTGTCCTTGCCAAACATGAAGCCATTGCATCCGGAGCTTCTCCTGCTCAAGCAGATAAATTAAAACAACCTGAACCTGCTAAAGGGCTCCTGAATGTTGATGCTCCTCTTATTGATACTGGAGACAACAAGCAGACTGACCAAGGGTAAATAAGTTATCTTTAGCCATTGTCTTTATTGTTGGATAATTACAGAAATTTGCTTCTGTGAAAGTTGCTTTGTGAATATTGAATATTAATTTGTATTCCCTCAGAACCTTAACACCAACAAAAAATTCTTTTGCAAATTCCTTGCCCTCTAAGTTGATTACTTAATGATTTTTGATTTCCATCTTTTTTACAGTTCTACATCAAGTGCTAGTTTGGGGGCACAGTTGCTACTTCCTGCTCCTCCATCAGCTAATGGTCAATCTATAACTCCGACAAAAACTGGTCCTAAGATGGATCTTTTGAGTGGAGATGACTTTGGTTCACCCGCAGCAGAGAATTCATTAGCACTTGTTCCCGTTGGTGTGGTAGAAGCTCAGCCTGCTAATCAAGTTCCTCAACAGAATGCCCTTGTTCTTGTGGATATGTTTTCAGAAACCTCTAATCCTCAGTCTACATATACAGTTGGCCAAACACACCCCTCATCCTCTCAATTTCCTCAGCAACAGAACTTTCAATCCCCACAGCAATCTTTTTACACTAATGGAACTGCATCTGGAACAATGTTACCGCAACAAGAACAGTCTCCATACCTGCAAGGGTCTAATGCTGCTTGGAATGGCCAGATGACCCAGCAGCCGCAGCCGCAGCCACAGCCACAGCCACAGCCACAGCAGCCATCTCCAGTTTATGGTGCACTTCTTTTTATGTTTTAATGGTTCCATTCAATAGGCAGTTCTTGAAATCCATCTATTTAAGCATTTTGCGTCCCTGTCTAATCTTTAAAATGCTGCTCAATTCCTGGGCAGGTGCTGAAACGACTGGTGCACTCCCCCCTCCTCCCTGGGAAGCGGAGGCAACGAATGACGGTGAAATGAGTGGCAGTCCACTTACACAAACAGTTCAAAATAATCAGGCTTTTGGAGGTAGTCCTCATGCACTACCAACGCAAAACAATCAATTTGTTGGTAGTAGTCCACAAGCATTACAAATGCAAAACAATCAGTTGGGAGGTAGTCCAACAATACAAAATACTCAGTTGGGCAGTAGTCTACAACCTACTGTACCAATGCAAAATGCTTATGGTTTCCAATCTTATGGCAAAGAGCAAGTTGGTGGTATGTATGCTCAGCCCATGACTGGTGCCAATCCTGTCATGAATAGCCACGGTATGCAAAGCAATCAGATGGCAGGTTTTCATCCTCAGCCAATTCAAGGTGGGCAATCAATGGGTATGTTTCCACAACAAATGCCATCTGGCCAAATGGCTTATATGTATCCACAGCAAATGTATAGCAACCAAATGACTGGGTATGGATATGGCTATGGTTATGGTCAGCAACAAAATAGTCAGTTCCTTGAACAAAGAATGTCCGGGTTGTCTGTCAGGGATGATGGCGTCCTTAAGAGTTCGTCCTATCAACTTTCTACTCCGTCGTATGTGCCATCTGGGAAACCCTCAAAGCCAGAAGACAAACTATTTGGAGACCTTGTTGACATATCCAAATTTAAACCCGCAAAAGGTCCTTCTGGCAGAGCTGGGAGCATGTGACAGTGACACCTTCTGTATGCAGTACTCTTTTTCAACCTTTTCTTATTGTAACCTGATCAAAGATTCCTTTTTTTGTTTTTTGAAATATTTGGTCATGCTTATTTTTGTTTTTATACATTGTTTATTTTTACTCTATATGAGGTTGCTTTTTCTCATTGATTGTACATTTGCTATAGAGTAGAGAAATGAGATTCCCAAGGGTGAAAAAATGTTTAAAAGACCTCTGTTTGCTAGCTTTGATTGATATATGGAAGGTTTTTCTTTATAATAGCCGATGTGTGTTAAGTGATTGTAATTCAATTTTATTTTAAAAGAAATATTCTGTTGATAATTGTTTTAACTTGTCAGTATTTTTACAATTATACAATCCCATAAGCTTTTAATGGGGAGCAATTTATTTTTAGAGTTTTTACATAGTATTTTGCTTTACTTTCAAATTGAAACTAATTATGTAGTTTGGGCATGATTGTTCAAAGACGCCCAAAGGAGACATTTTTCATGGAAAAGGTTTTTCTAAAAGTGGAGGAAAATGTTGTTTTATGTTGTTTGATTGGATGGAAAACATTTTCCATTGGAAAATGAATTTTTTGTAAAGGGGTGAGATTTTGTTTTTTCGCAAGCTTGGCAAAAAAAAAAAAACATGACGGGAACATTTTACCATTATAAAAGTTTTTTAATTACATAAACACCTATTTATTCATTCATTTTTTAAAGACATTAATCTTTATATTCATTATCTTACGTTTCTAAATCAAACCAAAGAATGAAATTTATATTCTCAATAATTTCTTTTTCACCAACCAAACAATGGAATCTATTTTCTTAGAATTTATTTTCTATAAAATTTTAATTCCATTTCACTTCAAATATTTTTCAATGAACCAAATGCGGAAAAAAGAAACCTTTAACCCAAAAAAAATCCATAAAAAGACTTCACTTATGAAAATCTTATAAAATTATAAGGGAACGTTTGCGATATACTTTTAGTGGTAGAGATTGTAATATCACTAAAATGCAATTACGCTTTCCCCTATATTTTAGAACCAATGGTCATTCCAGAACGATGATTAGAGTGAGTTTTGAACCTTGTCCTAGGCACTAATTTTTACTTGATCCAATTAACTCCATTAAAATACAAAGTGAACACAAAATTAGACCCTTAGATATGATGAGTTGGACAGACGAGAGGTAGGCAGCTCAAGTACATAAAGAAATTGATTTATAAAGCCAAAGGGTAGTTATGGAAAATCAACCCCTCAAACAATGGATTATATTTGGAATTATATTTCCGCCATAATTAAGGTAGTGTTAGAGCAACCACATCAGTGGTTATTTCACAGTATTGTAAGGAATGAAAGCCACATGGAGGAGAGAGAAGATAAGATAGAGAGGATTGGGGTGCTTCTGCAAAGATGGGGTTATTTAGGTTTCCAAGAGAAAAGAAATTTAATGATTGGTCACACAACTTTATTTATTTATTAAAATTATATTTATTATATTTATTTTTTTCTATCATCCCATTTTCTCTTTCCTAATCATACTTCCAATAACTCCTAAAATACCGTGAAATAACTCTATTGATAAGGATGCTCTTAGTATGTTAGGAGTAGACTACGCTTTTTGTCCGTGCATAGCCCTGCCAAACTCGGAATTCGCGCAAAGGCAAGAAGACATAGATATGTTTGCCAACGAAACACGTAAAATTTAAATATATAAATATGCGGTGTCAACGAATATATTTATGACCTTGGGGTCAGTGTGCCAAACGCATTATATCACTGTGAGCAATAGCAAAAAGGTAAACAGAGTCACAAAATAATTAAAGACAAGTGCATTTAATCTTACTGCTGAAATTGGAATCTGTTATGCGAAAAGAATAGTTATAAGGGTGCTGGGTTTACACATTGTGTGGATTCTGGAGTTTTAGTGTGTGCACAAATTAACTGTCATTGTTTACATTGCAGATATAGGCTAGTATTTGTCCCGCTTGCTGGGGTTAATAATCATAAGAGATGGATAACATTCGGAATAGGGCTGATTGCAAAAGAGGATGTGGATTCGTATGAGCGGCTATATTAGGCGCAACAAAACCTGGAGAAATAGGCATTAAAGCTCCCAAGATGGCGAACAACAAAAGGCATGGGAAGAGACTGAAGAGCAAGAAGGAGAAAGCAACGGAGAAGAAGAAGAAAAAGGCAAGGGCGTGCGCTACATGTGACGACGTGGGGCATGACAGCAGGAATTGTCCAGACAAAATGTATGCATCCGATTAATAGGCCATAGTTTGAAGAGGATAGAAGGAAAATATATATTTTAAAATTGTAATAAAGAACCATTGAAATGGTAGTTAACTATTGAATTTAGTAAGTGAATAAACTGGTAATGACATTTGCAGCACTGGAAATTAAAGGTGGTAGCGTCTAGTACTATTATTGAAGTATTGTTTACTTTGCAATGCATATAGATGCACACACCCAAGAGCACACCTCCATGTGGATATTGAACCGGCTCAATAGTTACAGCACACAACTGTAACCGCGTGTGCACATACATGTTACCAAAATATGGGCAGTTAGGAATATATGTGTTCGCGAAAATGCACAGACTGGTTAGTACACTGGCAAGTGCACATTCATGTTACTACAATATGGTGGGTGGGGTGGTTATGAAAAGATGTGGAAGGTAAATGCACACACTCGGGAGCGTATGTGCACACACATAGAACCCCGTGCACACTGGTATAGAAACATGTGCACAGACAAAGTAGGTGATCGAAATACCATCAAAGTCCTTGATTAATTGTTAAGACTTAGAAGACTCCTTTCTTAAGAAGGGGGTGTGATCTAAAAAAAATATGGTGATGATTAGAATAGTAACATAGTAGTACTATACAAAATATTAGTGTGTGCATATTCATGGGCATTAAAAAAATCCACAAAAAAACATGGAACGAAAAAGATGGATTAAAGTACACAGACAATAAAGCTATTTCATCTTAAACCTTAATTATGAAATTCATCATACAAAAAAAAAAAAAAAAAAGAAGCAAAAAACCCATTCTAGGCCTGCGTATAATTAAAAATGGGCAAACAATAAAGTAAAGCGCGTGCACACAATCACCTCACATGACCTAGATAGATAACAACAGTTATTCGAATAAAGGAGAAGCTACAAATGGACAAAACAACACAACAGGAAGCACAAGTCTAAGAAGACGGGAGAGGAACATTGATATACTGGTACACCCGGCTTAAATTACTGGATTTATGTCCATTGAACCCTGAAATTGCTAGCTTTTTCGCGTAATGAAGCCTTGATTAGCTTGTGCAGCTTAGTTGTTTCACCCTTAACAAGGTCGCATTCCCACTTAGACACCCTCTGGCTAACATATGTCTCAATGTGACACATGAGATAAATCTCACAGTCAGTTTTAGTCTTCGAATCACGCCAAAACATTTGCATCCTTTTACTATCCACACAAGCACAAATCGTTGAGTACTTAGGACTACTCACTCGGAAAAACTCAAATAGCATGTCTTCCTACAAACATAAAATTAAGAAGGGTTTAAATTAAAAATTAAAAATAATAAAAAATATCCAAATGGGGAGGATGAACGAGATAAAAGAAAGCAATTAAAATGGACATAATGTAATAGCCACATACAACACAAGGCCCCCTGAATTTATTATAAAAAAAAACTACGATTCAAAACTCACCCAGAGAGCACACACCCATACCAGCCCATGCACACGCGTACTCGTATATAACTTACCATCAAAGTTCAAACCCAGAGAGCACACATCCATACTAGCCCATGCACAGATGTACTCGTATGTCTCCGACCATCAAAGTTCAAACCCAGAGAACACACACCCATACCAACCCATGCACACGTGTACTCAATCAAAGTAGGCCGATAAAATAAAAAACTGAAGATTGAGCATGGCAAAAACAGGAACACAACCATATCGCCAATGCATACCTCAATGGATATGATGCACAATATTTGAACAGAGTCAATCCTTATAATGCGCACACTAAATCTCACAAACGCAGACACATGCTAAACACATCAAACGAGCATCGGTAACACATAGAGCACGACCCCCCAAAGTTTTTTAAAATGTAAAAAACGATCAAACCAAATAGGAGAGCACACACCCATGCCAAACCCCACAGACAACAACCCCAAAGGCAACAATATCTACTATACTAATAAGAGCCAAAGAAAGTTAGGCCTATAATGGGTAGAAAAAATGATAGTCAAATTATTAAATCAAATGGATGGTTCAGATTGTTTAGATTTATATTTTTACTTGAGATTTCCTAATTTATCCTTAATTATATGATTATCCGTTAAGTTTTCCGTTAAATATTATCTTTTCCGTTAATATTCCGTTAACTTTTAACTTACCCATCAATTTCTATAAGTAAGGTTTTAAGTTCGAACCCCATCCCACTCAAAGTTGGCATAATTGTTGAACTTAGAGTATTTTTTTTTTTTTGGATAATGTTGAACTTAGAGTATATTATTCAAAAATAAGTAACTTACTCTATTACTTTTATGAAATTAAATAAGTTAGTAGTTACAACAAAAAAAAAAATTAATAAATATGCATTTCTTTAATTTATGATTCGATGTCTACAATGTCTTTATTCAAAAAAAAATATTCATTATCAAAATATTTAAAATAGATATAATTTCATTAGTTATATTATCGATATTTTCTACAATACAAAAATTCATTACTTTCAAATTTATTAATTAATTATATTCACTACATTGTTCATTGTTTTTTTACACTATCTTGTAATTAAATATCAAAGTTATACTAAAAAATAATGTTATATATTTATTTACCAAGTATTATGTTAATAACATGGAAAAAAAAAAAAAAACAGTTTGAAGCCAATCATATTAACCAGGAGAATTTGTTAACAAAGAAGACATTCAATAACCCAACAAATTGATTTAAAACTTATTATTAAAAATGTCAATGTAAGGCAATAAAATATTGTGACACACTTGATGCATTGAAAAAAAGCACTATACTCATTCATACTAATTCCAAAAATATAAACTTCAAAATAAACATGTGCAAAATGGATGTAGAAACTATTGATAAAACTAGACATATTGCAACATCAGTATTCGGACTACCTGCAAATCTATTGTTGTTACTATCAAGTAAACAAGTTATTAAACTAGAACGAAATGTACTACTCATTAACCTTCTACAAATATAATAAATATCAATATTTTGTTCAGTACTTTCACATGAGAATGTACGACACACATCTTACAGCACATGAAACATGTAGGGGGAAAAACTACTCTAATATAATCTTCCATTGATATAGTTTAAAGTACTTATTTAAAAATAAACATTGCGCATTATCCCAATCGCGCAATACGCGTGAAAAACTAGTTGAGAATAAAAGAAAAGACACACCAAAAAAGGATTGTGCAACCTGCCTACCCTACACAGAATAACAATGTGAATATGAAAGGGAACTATTTAAGCGCAGGTAGAATAACAACACTATGCACACAACAAATTCACAATCACACACCTATGGGAACTAACCCAATCCAACAATACAACATCCACTGTACGCACAGTAACTCCACAACGCACACAACAGAATCAAAAACACCACAAACACCAAAGTAACAAAAAAAAAAAACCAGCACACTGCAATATGAATATGAGAGGAAAAATTTTTTAGGGGTGCATATGAGTATAGCATCACCCTAATTTAAATCCAACTCTCTTCAACATCCTTATTAAAAAAATACACAAATTTGACTTCAATTGCGGCATCCATTGCATCTTTAGATGGAAAACAAATTATGGCAAAAACATTTATTTGGATTAAACTTGATAATCATGTAGAATATATGGCTGAATTTATATACAACACAAAATACGAAACAAAAAGGAACCAACAAATAATCCCTAATCAAAACCGTAAACCACACCCCACCCCATATCGAAATTGATGAGCTGGGATTTTTACAAAAATGGCCAGCAACCCAATGTAAAACCGTAAAATTAACAAAATTAAGGGAAAAGACAATATTGATCACCAAAACAATGAACTGTAAACAGGATCAGAAGCCGATTAAAAAAAAATCATAGCCGTACGAATCCATGCAAGAAACCCAGCAACCCAACCACACCGCCCCCTAGAGATTTAGCCTAAGATGGCAAGAAACACCCATAACCCCAAAAGAAAATGACCTCACCATCCAAGTACGCTAAAAACAACATAAAAATGCTAAAAGTTTGAAAAAAGAAATACCTCGACCGACACCCCTAGTAGGTGGTCCCCGACGCTTGGCTTGATTGCGGTCCCCACCGGCGACCATTGGTATGTGGAGAACAACGAGGAAAACGACAAAGAGAATATCGAACCAAACACCCCAACCTGCGAGTGAAGCGAGAACCGAACCGGTGGAAATCTAACACTACAGGTGCGTGTGAACTGCCCCTAGAATAGCATTAGATTTCTTTTCAGTAAAAAGCCAAAATTACCCCATTCAAAAATAAAATCACCCGCCCATAAAAAAGACATCATCCGACCCAATCACAAAATCCAACCATCCAAATCAAACATCTAACGGTGTTCTACAGTCCACACGTTTGTATTTTAATGGGTGTTTTTACCTGAATATATATATATATATATATATATATATATATATATATATATATATATATATATATAGGGTCATGTTCAGGTGTGGCCGCGCCCTTACGTGCGGCCGTGCGGTTTACACCACTCAATGTTAAGAAATGAACCACTCAATGTTACGACACCACTCAATAAGAAATACACCACTCAATGTTATTGAGTGGTGCATTTCGTAACATTGAATGGTTCATTTCTTAACATTGAGTGGTGTAAACCGCACGGCTGCACGTAAAGGCGCGACCACATTTGAATAGAAATATATATATATATATATATATATATATATATATATATATATATATATATATATATATAGAGAGAGAGAGAGAGAGAGAGAGAGGAAACAGATTAAGTGAAAACCACATGCCTAGGAGAGAAATGAGAATCCATCGCAACCATCCATCTGTCCATATTTAACAAATCATAAACATTTAAAAAAATAAAACGTTGGGACATTTTTGTAAATAATTCAAAATTTGAAATGCAAGTAAATTTTGTTAAAAGTGCAAGTAACAGTTTCATAAAAAGCACCTAAGTGCAAGTAAAATGTATTACAAGTGCAACAATATAATAAACACCAAACAACAATAATAAGTGCGCATAAAGTTATCATTAGGTGTACCAATGTGAAAAGATAAAATTACTTGCACTATTAACTATTAAGTGAAAATGGTTTCACTTTTAAGTGATTTTAGTTGCACATTTTACTTGCACACTTGCACTAGTTACTTGCACTTTTAACACATGTTACTTGCACCAAAATTTGAGTTATTTACAAAAAATGCCACTGTATTTTTTCTAAATTACATCTGATCCGTTAGATATGGAGATGGATGGCTATGATTGGTTCTCATTCCTCTCATTTGGCTCCGATTCTCACCTGAATGTGTCTGTATATATATATAGGGAAAATTGTGACTTTATTCCCTGAGTTTTAACCATGTTTCAACTCAGTCCCTAAGATATTACCGCATCTGAGTTTAGTCCCTCTGTTATTTGCAAAGTGACAAGTTTAGTCCCCAACCGTTAAATTTGACGAAAAAATTAAAAAATATTTAAAATATGAGAGGCAAAGTAGGAAATTCACATTTTATTCTCTTTATTATATGAAAACCACTTTCACAACATTATTCTTAACTTCTTAGCCTCTTATTTCAAGATTTTTCAATTCTAAAAATATTTCAATAACTTTAGTATGACTTGTTAGGAACATGACTCTTGTATAATAAACTTAAGACTTAGCACAAACAAAGAAACACTTGATTATTGTCTTCAAGCGTCTGAAACACATTATCCTAACAATTTTCAATTTTCAATTTTCATTACTAAGCAACAAATGTAATCAAACCAGAACTTTTGGGATACAAAATGATGTCACATTTCTCAGGTTGCTTTTATGAGAAATTCACCAACGGAGTAACTTGAGATTTTTAGTACGTATGCAGTAGTTTAGTTAATAATCATTTTTCGAATTTTAATAATTGAGTCTTAGGTTCCTCATTCATTACTCTGATTTTTTAAGAAGACAGAAGAGGTGATGGATATATATAATATAATTTTCATATATTGTTATGATATACGATTCTTGATTAAGTTACTGCAAAGCTTACGAAAGAATTTTACATACTAAAAATCTCAAGTTACTCCCTTGGTGAATTTGTCATAAAAATAACATGAGAAATTTGACATCCTCTTGTATTTCAAAAGTTATGGTTTGACTACCCTTGATGTTTAGTAAGAGAAAACATAAACTTTTAGGATGGTGTGTTTTACACGCCTAAAGACAATGATCAAGTGTTTCTTTGTTTGTGCTAAGTCTTAAGTTTGTTATACGAGAGTCAGGTTCTAACAAGTCATACTAAAGTTATTGAAATGCTTTTAGAATTGAACAATATTGAAATAAGAGGTTAAGAACTTAAAAATAATGTTGTGAGAGTGGTTTTGATATAATAAAGATAATAAAATGTAAATTTCTTACTTACCACTCAAATTTTAAATATTTTTTAAAACTTTCCGTCAAATTTAACGGTCGGGTACTAAACTCGCCACTTCGCAAATAACTGAGAAACTAAACTCAAATACTATCATATCTTAGAGATTGAGTTAGAACTTGATTAAAATTCATGGACCAAACTCGCTATATATATATATATATATATATATATATATATATATATATATATATTACTGTTCAAATGTGTCTTGTTTATTATATGAGTCCATGCGCACAGTTGTGGGTCTTTTAAAAGGTAAGATCAATGGTGTAGATTAAAAGTGATTTTTTTGTTAAAAAAAAACTCATTTTTAGGCTAAATAATTGTGGGAATATTAGTGCAAGGGTATTTTTCAGAGTTGAGGGGTTTATTGCTTGTTTTGTTTTTATTTTTTATTTTTATTCTATTTAGCAATTAGGGTTGGAAGGTTGGGGTGCACAGTTTGTGGTGCCCTTTCTATATTCTATGCGAACACCTCGACTTCGCCGTCTGCCGCACGTACAGAGCACACCATCGCTAACTGCCGCGTCCGCTGCCACTGACGCCAACGCCGGATGTTGCTCCGCCGCCGCGGTCCGCCATCGTCGGAAATTCCCTCGTCATACTGCACAGCCGCGATGTCTCGCCTTTCGCCATCTGGGTCTCGCCGCCGGCCGACTGAGGTCGTTCACCCGGTTCGAGGTAAGTATTTTTTTTGCCAATGCGTTAACGGGATTGTCGTTCGGCGGGTAGGGGGCTCGGTCTTGGTTGTCGGTGGGGGTGGTTATTGTGTGGAAATTCCATAAATCTCGCATTTTTCTGTGTGTTAGTGGGGTTTGATTTTGCATTCGCTCAATCCTGTGCAAGGTATAATTAGATGGAATGTACTGGTAAGCATAGGCTATTAGCTAGTATGATATGATAAATTAAAACTGTGATATGATGAGTTTCTCAATCATTTCTAATTCACCAATTTTTAACCTCAGTTCATTCTAGAAATAACTTTAACAGGCATTAGGAAAAATGAACTAGGAAGTCAAAAATTGGGTGAACACCCATGAGCTACTGTAGTAGTATATAAATGGTGTTGTAATATTAGTGCTCTCGGGGGTGTGCATCTCTGCTCTATCGCCTTTTGCATTGTGCATTTACGAACTCTATCACCCTGCACATTTTGGCATTTTACCCAAATCTGTGGGCTTATTCGTCAAGTATTGAACTAAACCTAAACTGCCAAAACCTCCTAAATTAAATGCTTACAGCTTGGACTACATTTTTTGTGAACTACACTCTTTGTTTGGTAGTGTGTATTCACGGTCGTTTCTGTGGGCTTTTATTGTAATCATATCTCGAATTGTGATTTAAGACATTGTATCCTATAGATTTTTTTGCACTACTAATTAATAAGGGGTGGACATATGTGCACAAATGAGTGTTGCACAAGCGATTAGGTTTGGAGGGCGGGTGGCGGGGGGCATGAGGCAGTAGTAATTTGACTTGTGTAAACAGAATAATATGAGTGTTGCACAACTTATTTGTAGCAGGTGCGCACAACGTCCCACTGGATAGTGCATAGGTGATTAATCCATAATGTTATAAGATTAATAAATGTTTTAGTACATTAGTAAACATACATACACACACATACAATATTGCGTTGTTGCACAATCGGGTTGTTGAATAGCCATGATACAAAAATTGTTGCAGATATGAAAAAACAGCACTGTAAGTTGCACAATAAAACTCGTGAACATGCACAGTTCCTAAAGTTGCACAGTAACCCACAATGTGGTGCACATATCAACCCACTCTCACAACATTATTTTTAAGTTCTTAGCCTCTTATTTCAAGATTGTTCAATTTTAAAAGCATTTCAATAACTTTAGTATGACTTGTTAGGAACCTGACTCTCTTATAACAAACATAAGACTTAGCACAAACAAAGAAAAATTTGATCATTGTCTTTAGGCGTGTAAAACACACCATCCTAAAAGTTTATGTTTTCTCTTACTAAACATCAAGGGTAGTCAAACCATAACTTTTGAAATACAAGAGGATGTCAAATTTCTCATGTTATTTTTATGACAAATTCACCAAGGGAGTAACTTGAGATTTTTAGTACTTAAAATTCTTTCGTAAGCTTTGCAGTAACTTAATCAAGAATCGTATATCATAACAATATATGAAAATTATATTATATATATCGATCACCTCTTCTGTCTTCTTAAAAAACCAGAGTAATGAATGAGGAACCAAAGACTCAATTATGAAAATTTGAAAAATGATTATTAACTAAATTACTGCATACGTACTAAAAATCTCAAGTTACTCCGTTGGTGAATTTATCATAAAAGCAACCTGAGAAATGTGACATCATTTTGTATCCCAAAAGTTCTGGTTTGATTACATTTGTTGCTTAGTAATGAAAATTGAAAATTGTTAGGATAATGTGTTTCACACGCTTGAAGACAATGATCAAGTGTTTCTTTGTTTGTGCTAAGTCTTAAGTTTATTATACGAGAGCCATGTTCAAATCATAAAAAACAAAACTTTTTTACTAAATAAAATGGTTTTAAATACTCACCAAATCAGAAGGCACACTTCCATATTTTAGATCATTTGTTACAGATTTTGATGAATTATCAATGATGTCAATTCTATAACTCTTGATATTGAAGCATATCACATAAGAATGCTCTGATGCAATCATAGGGAAAAACAACTGCATTTGGCCAATCAAATCAATATACTAATATTTCTTTGTATAACTTATATAACATAAGGTAAACCTATACATTACCAAATCAAGGGCGGAGAGTTTTATGTGTGGAACACGCTGAAACTCAATATGAAGATTTTCATTAAATCGCTTTAGCCTGCCCGCATCATCCACTTGGGGGTCCACCACAGTGTACGACTGCATTATTCAAATATAATTAAATAGTTGCATAAATACTCATCACTTAATACTCTATTTTCTTTTATTCACTTACACATGGATACGTTGTAGCAAAAAACCTAGTAGGAGAATTTGGATCTTTAAATCTTTCAAGGTCATTCAATATAATTGACCATACATCTAGCACAGATGCAGTAACATATGCATGGCCCTTGAAAGACAACAATTCCATCCTCATGAGCATTGTGTCCCAAGACTTGAAAACATACTTCTCACTACATTTCCAAAATTAAACATGTTAGATATATAAACATTTTTAAAAGATGGTTAGGATACAACTAATCTAAAACATGTTTAGCACCATGAACTCTAAGGATAAACTATGTGATCTGTTAGATTAGAATATTTGCACTATTAGGTTCAAATTTTGCACTGTGTGAGTAGAATTTATGCACTACAAGTTATTATAAAAAAAATGAGTTCTATTATAAAAAAAAATGAGTTTTATGCAATGCCAATTCATATAGGCATAAGAAAGTGCACTGGTAGACACAAATATATGCTCTGTATGGAACAAATATGTGCACTATAAGCATACAACTAATCTAAAAGATCTTTAATACCCTGAACTCTTAGGATAAACTATGTGAACTGTTAGGTTACAATATTTGCACCATTAGGTTTAAATACTTGCAGTATATGAGTAGAATTTTTGCACTACAAGTTATTATAAAAAAAGATGAGTTCTATGCAATTTCAATTCATATATGCATAAGAAAGTACAATTTTAGACACAAACTTTTGCTCTATATGACAAGAAAATGTGCACTATAAGCATACAACTAATCTAAAACATGTTTATTACCTTGAACTACAAGTATAAACAGTGTGCACTTTTAGTTTAAATATTTGCACCATTTGGTATAAAATTATGCACTATATGACTAAAAATTATGCACTACAAATTATATACAGTCAATGTATCAAAACAATGTAATATTACCATAAATAAAAATTGATTAAGAAATCTTACATGTTAGCATTTGGATTTTGCATTAACCAATCTTGATATACTTTCTCAGTAGCTGTCAAAAATTGATTCACATTTATCTGCCGCACCAAATATGGAGACCTCAATGGAACAGTAATCTTGCGGCTCCTTCTTTCTACTTCTTGCTTCTCAACCATTTGAATCTCAGCTTCCTTGTCGGAATCATCCACGATGATTCCTTTCCCCTTATCCATCATAAACCCTTCACCTAACAGCACAACTCCCCTTTCTTCACCGGCAGCAACTGCAACACTGTTCTTATCAACCAAAGAATCTTTCTCACAACCCTTACCAACTGCATCAACACTGACATCCACCAAAACATCCTTCTCACCAGCAATATCAACACCACCAACTCTTTCATCCAATGAAGATTCTTTCTCAACCACCATCTCCACTCTATCTGCTCTCTCCTCCACAACAACATCCTCCTCAGCAACAACCTCAACACCACCACTTTTTTCTTCCAAAGCAGCACCTTCCTCACAAAATTCCATTTGTTCATCTTCTTGATGATGACTGCTTGGACTACACGCTTGAGTAAATTCTGCTCTAACATCCTGGTATTGACTAGATATATTAACAACATTATCCCAGTTTGATTCTCCCCAAGTGGTGGTGTCAGACCAAGACTAAAGCTTGGCATATCATCAAATTTTTTCAAATATTGTTCGCTCCTCAAAATAGCTACATCCATAGTAGCAATATTTTTTGAATTGCATCAAAATGAATCCTGGCTGCAAGATGCTTCAACATCCTTTTGAATGCCAGAATCAACAGTCACTCGTCCACCTCCAAGAAGCTTTTGAGATGCACTGTGCATCAACTTGATCACCTCATTATCACGGACAAAAGCGGGTGGTTTTGAAGCCAGCTCAATCACCTCAACAATTGTCTTCCCAAATAGGTCAAGCTTCTCAACATAATTTGCAATATACACCTATATACATGTTTTTTTTTTTTTTTTTTTTTTTTTTTTAAGTGAGTTCTATGAAATTTCATTCCATATATGCATAAGAATGTGCACTTCTGGATAGAATAGTGTGCTCTGTGTGATAAGAAAATGGACACTATAAGCATACAACTAATCTAAAACATGTTTAGTATCCTGAACTCTAAGGATAAACTATGTGAACTGTTAGGTTAGAATATTTGCACGATTAGGTTTCAATATTTGCACTATATGA
>CP025649.1:2432637-2442933 GCA_003576665.1 Ipomoea trifida | reverse complement strand
CTTAGATTCATGATCTAGGAAGGGATATAAAGCTTTCTACCGAATAAAATTGAAGTCTTACCGAACAAATTGCGATTGGAGCTTGAAACTTGCTTCTCTCTCTCACTCACTCTCTCTCTCTCTCTCTCTCTCTCTTTCTCACGAATTTGGAAGGAAAATGATAAGAATGAAACTGCATTCTTATCATCACATATATTTGTATATTTACGTGATATCATATATATATATATAATAATAATAAAATATATGGATGATTATCCATTCATATAAATAATAATAATAATAATAATAATAATAATAATAATAATAATAATAATAATAATAATAATAATAATAATAATAATAAAATATAGGGATGTTTATCCAAACTCATCTCTTGTACTTGAAATTAATATTTTAATTACATGGTAAAAATTGTGACACTTGTCACAACCTAGTGGTTCCAAAAATAAAATCTTCCAACTTATCAGTTGTGGTCCAAACAGATAAAGTTTCGGTGGAAAATAATTTAAATAGGATAATTTTCGAAACCAAAAATTTATCTCAGACTGAAACTCAAAATTGGGCCAGGTTCGGTATACCGCGAAATTTAGCAATGCTACGATCAAAATAAATTTTAGCTGCTATGGACCAACTTAATTAAATAGGAAATTCAAGAATAATAATATAGTGCCTAATAATCCATTTCCTAGAAAACGGGTCCGAACACAAGTTCCTAAAAATTTTACGGTTCGTGACCGGTGCGTACGATCGCAGCTTAATAACAACTATACTCCTTTATAAAAATTACTTTGAAGCATCGGGAGATCATCTTATGAATTTCATAGCCTAAAGACATATTTTCCGAACCTTAGTCTTATAGGAATAGGCGAGGGGTTACTATCTACCCTCCTTAAAAGAGTTTCGTCCCCGAAACATCCTTCTTATAAATCATGGTTTCCAAGATAAACCACCACTCACTTCCCTAAAATTATCAGCTTGGGCTCTAATACTTTATTTCCAACTTCTTATAGCCTAAGTCCTGATCTATTTCAAAGATCTTATAACCTTAACAACCTTAAGCTCTAATATACACTTTGTAACAGAGCATATCAAACTCTGATCACAACCTAGGCTTCGACCTGATTCCCAAAGGTTCAACCTAGGCTCTGATACCAATTTGTAACACCCCAATTTTCCACTCTTATACTTTATTACAAATCAGTATTCAGACGCTGCGGAAGCTTACATCTTATCAGTAGAAAACTGGGTGTCACCGCCACACCTAGAGTGAATTCTATCACCTCTTTGACAAACTCCACTCTAAGTGCACAGGCTAAAATTACAACCTCAAAACACTACATTAACATCAAACTTAATACATATGGAAGTAACCCCTTTCAGGGTGTCTATTCTAGGATAGAGAAGACCTCAACCTGTATTTCCATTCTATTCAGCTCATCGGGCTACAGGAGTCCACACTAATCTGCAACTGATAAGAAACACATTGAAGTGCAGTTAGCGCGACGGCTAAGTAAGGGAATCCGTTGTCACTTAAAAGCAGACAAAGGTTTGAAAATATAATAGTTTGAAAGCTTGTAAAGGTTTTACCCATTTCACCTGAAAATTAGTTACAACGAAGAATTTCATAAAAAGGGTTTAGTGAATCAAAGTCCACTTGTCTCATCAGACAAAATCATTTCTTTCTCAAAGACGTTACAGAGTAACTCTTTTCTCATCTTTAAACATTCCTTAGTTTCATAAGGAAATTCTCATCACTTTTCAAAGAGAGACCACCCACAACCTTTGGGTATTTTCAATACTTGTCACATATGTAACCCCTCACCTATTTTAGTAAAATTAAGGTTCGAAAAATATTTCTTTAGGCTATGACATTTATGAGACGATCTCTCGGTACTTCAGAAGGATTTTTATAAGTGAGACTAGTTATTGATAAGCTGCGATCGTACCTCGCGAAATTCTGCGGTGTACCGAACCTAGCCCAAGTTTGAGTTTTAGACTGGAATTAATTTTTGGGTTCGAAAATTATTTGAATTGAATTAGTTTCTACCGAGAATTTATCTGATTTAATCCCAATCAGTCTAAGCTAAGATATTTTAGATTATTTTATTCCATTTTATTTTGGATCTTATCCAAAAAGTGTGGACTAGTCAACCTTTTGACCAAAGACCATAAAAACCCATTTTCTTCCCCATTTTTGTGTGTTGGCCGAAAATACAAAGAGAGAGAGAGGAGTGATCTTCCACCATTTTTCCTCCAAAGCTTCCATAGCCAATTCCTTCTAAGCTTCCACTCTTATTCGGTAAGTTTTCGATTTTATTCGGTAGATAGTCTTATATTCCTCTCTAGATTCATAATCTAAGGTTAGATTTCCTAAACTGTGTTGTTATGGTGTTGGATTCTAGCCTAGCGTTTCAAGAAGAATTTGGGGGAAATCACTCAAAGACTCTTCTAAGGATTTTAGTAGCTATTTGAGGTAAGGAAATTCCTTAAGTGGGTTGAAGTCACTTGAAATTAGGTGATTGGTGTAATTGATTTGTGATTATGGAGGTTTATGTGGAATTACTATGTTTATGTTTATATATACTAGAAATGACCATGTTCTATATGATACACATATGTATATGTCATGTCATGGTACTAGTTTGTGAAATTATCTATACTATGAAATATACTATGTTATGTTGTTAGTATGCCAATTACCTATATTGTGAATATTTTTTTTTTTTTTTGGTGGGGAAGACCCGTCGAGGACGGGAAACAGATTACCAAACTCTAATGGAGCTTGCTCCAGCGGCATCAGCGGCTAAGAGCACCTCCATGCTGGCGGGCGGTGAGTGTAAAAGAACCGTGCCCCACTGCCCAAACTGCCCTAAATTCGCAAGGTGGTCCGCGC
Source organism: Ipomoea trifida (assembly GCA_003576665.1). Lineage (NCBI taxonomy): Eukaryota > Viridiplantae > Streptophyta > Magnoliopsida > Solanales > Convolvulaceae > Ipomoea > Ipomoea trifida. Next base: position 2,440,037 of record CP025649.1, on the reverse strand, counting down.
ATTTGTTCCCTTCCCTGAGAATATGCTGCAGGGTTATCTGTTCAAAGCTGCCCAGAAGGAAACGGCAGTCTTTAACAAGGGACGAATAGCACCCATGCTCCTCAAGATCTCCAGTAATTAAGGAGACAACCGCTTCCGAGTCCAGCTCCAGAATCACTCTCCTAAACCCCTTAGCGTTTGCCAGCCGTAGACCCTCCCTTAGGCCCCACAGCTCAGCGGCAAAGCTATTGGTTAACCCGATTTTGGTCACGAACCCAAAAAGCCAATCCCCAAGGTGGTTTCGAGCCAAGCCACCTGCACTAGCAAGTCCCGTATTTTTCTTAACAGCCCCATCGGTATTAATTTTAACCCAACCGTGACTCGGGCAGGACCAGAAAACCCAACGCATCCTCCCTGAAGCCTTTGGAAACCGTTGGTGACCATCACGTAAAGTCTCCCTTGCCGTCAATTCTGCACAGCGTACGATCTCCCGTGGCGAAGAAAGAACTCGATCAAAAATTCTCCTGTTACGCGACTTCCATAATTCCCAGCAAGTGTAGCTGAATGTCAGCCCCCAGGGGATGCCATTTATCATGTCCACCGAAGAGCAGTTGCGCTTGAGCCATTGCGAGAAATTTGCAGTAAGACCATTGGCGAACGAGATCGGAGTCTTCATAATCCTCCAGCAAACTCGAGCGACGTCACAGTGCATCAGAATATGGTCGACACTTTCGCACAGCTCACCGCAAGCCATGCAACTGCCATCATCGGTTAGCTTCCTTGCGACTCTTACTGCGTTGGTGAGTAGTTTGTTCTTAATTGCGAGCCAAAGGAAGATGCGACACCTCTCCGAGATTTTGATCTTCCACATCCAGTCCATGTCCTCCGAGTTGTCGTCGCCTGCAATGTACCTGTAGGCTTCCCGTACAGAAAACATACCTCCCGGTGAAGACGGCCAATAGAGGGCATCGGGTACAAGATCCTCCAGGGGAATAGGGATTGACCTGATTTTGTCGACTTCCTCGCTAGGGAGAACATCCTGCAGTTTATCAAAATCCCAAGAGCGATTAGGAAGAATGAAATCACTAACCTTTGCATGGGCGAGATCATCGGTTATGTTCACTCTGTCGAGTAGTCCCAGCGGTTTGTCACCCACCCACCAATCTGACCAGAAACTGAGTGAATTCCCAGTACCAACCCTCCAGGCTGCGCCCAACTCAATGATGGAACGACCTCTTAGGATACTCCGCCAGCCCCATGACGAATGCTGCGGTGTAGACACTGTGAAGAAATTCCCGTCTTTAATATACTTTTCCTTCATGATACGAACCCAGAGCTTGTCCTCACAAGTGTTCATTTGCCAGGCGAGCTTGGCTAGGAGAGCATCATTAAAGTCCGCGCATCGTCTCAACCCTAAGCCTCCAGCACTCTTGGATCGACACACTTCGTTCCACCCCACCAAGTGGACCTTGTTTTTAGTCTCAGAATCGCCCCAGAGAAAACCCCTACAAACTTTATCAATCTCGTTACTAGTCCCCACCGGGAGCTTGAAGGCCTGCATTGAGTAGACAGGCATAGTAGCCAAAACTGATTGAACAAGGACTTTGCGCCCCGCAAGAGAAAGAGTCTCTGCCTTCCAGTTTGCCAGTTTCCTTTTCATGCCCTCGAGGATATATGTAAAGGTTTGTTTAGTGACCCGCTGTTGGAGAATAGGGACTCCAAGGTAATTTCCCAAGTTATCCGAGACCGGGATTCCCATGGTTCTCTTCAAATCTCTTTTGACCCCTGCATTGGTATTAGGACTACAAAAAATACAGGATTTGCTCACATTAATTACCAAACCTGACTGCTTTGAGAACGTGTCCAAACTATCCATGATGATTCGGCCCTGGGCTTCCGAAGCCTCCGCAAAAATCATTAAGTCATCAGCAAAAAATAAATGGGAGACGCCGGTACCTCCTCTAGAGACCACGACTGGTTTCCATTTTTTCCTATTCACCTCAGTCTGGATCATCCAAGAGAGCTTTTCCATAACAAGGATGAACAGGTAGGGAGCCAAAGGATCGCCCTGTCGGAGCCCTCGACCGGGTCGAAAAGGGGCGAGTTTCTCTCCGTTCCAAAGCAAGGAAATGGAACTTTCCCGCAGGGAAAACATAACCAGCTTGATCGTTTGGGCTGGGAAGCCAAAGTCCTCCAGGGTAGATTCAAGGAAATCCCAACTGATACTATCATAAGCTTTATGTAGATCGATTTTGATGGCCATAGTGCCCTTTCTCCCTTTTTTAAAGCGCATTGAGTGTATGATTTCCTGCGTAAGAATGATGTTATCCATAGTAGATCTTCCCGGTAGAAAACTATTCTGAAAAGGACCAATGAGTTTCTTCATGATCGGCCGCATCCTGTTCACAATGACCTTGGAAATTATTTTAAAAGAGACATTGAGGAGGGTGATTGGTCTGAAGTCGGCAGCTGATTCGGGGTTCTGCTTTTTTGGGATGAGTGAGATGAAAGAATCAAGTAGACCAACTGGAACGTCGCCTGTAGTTAAGGCCTCGTTGACTAAAGAGGTGATCCGAACACTCACCCCTTCCCAGAAGGTTTGATAAAAAGCCGCTTGAATCCCATCAGGGCCGGGACTCCCGAACTTTTTCATTCCCATCACCGCTTTACGTACTTCCTCTGGACTCACTCCCCGGGAGAGTGACACCCTTTGGTCATGGCTAAGCTTGGGTCCCTCGTACGGTCCATCCCTGGTCGCATGATCCAACCTTCTCCTGTTAAACAAATCAATAAAAAAGTTAGATATGTGCACTGAGATGTCCTTGAAATCGGAATTCCACTCACCATTGATTTTAAGCATTCTGATTCTGGCCCGGTTACGTCTGATGAGGGTGGACTTGTGGTAGAAGGCTGTGTTTCTATCCCCGTCTTGAATCCACAACCTTCTAGATTTTTGGAACCAAAGTAGTTCCTCTTCTGCAAGCACTTCGTTCAGCTCTGCAATAAGCTTGGTTTCCAAGACCTGTAGCCCTCTTGAGGAAGGGTAATGAACCGATTCTTGAATACCCTTGATCCTAGCTTGAAGGTTGGATTTCCTTTTGAAAATATTCCCAAAAACCGTCCTGTTCCATTCTTTACTTTGGTTAGTCAACTCAGCAATGGTACTCACTAGATCTTTATTTGTGTCATTCCAGATATTGTTCCAAAGGTCCTTGTAATCCTCTCGCCTCAGCCAGGCCCCTTCGAAGCGAAAAGGTCTATTATCCTTACGAGGAGGTCTCCCAGCTACCCCAATAAATTTGAGAGGGTGGTGATCCGAATGAGTTCGCGGGAGTATAGCTGACTTTGCCTCCGGGAAGTTGGTTTGGGCGTCAATATTCCAGAATACACGATCCAACTTCTTACGAATCACTATCCGCCCACCTTCTTGTCTATACCAGGAATATCTAACTCCCATAGTACCTGCGTCAAACAGCCCACAAGCATTGAAACCATCCACAAATTTCGCACACCTATTCAGGTTGACTGTAGAACCACCCCATTGCTCATCAGCGTCAATGATGTCGTTAAAGTCCCCCATCATGATCCAGGGTCCTCCATTCTTGTTAGCATAATCCTTACAGTCAGTCCAGAACAACTCCTTGGCCAGAATATTCGGCCTGACATAGACAAAAGACACTCTAGTGGCAGTCGTGCCCGAACTTCTCACAATTCCATGAATTGCTTGAGACGTATGTCTGATAACCGAATAATCAAAAATATTAGTCCTCCAGAAAAGAGCTAACCCCCCAGCAAAACCCAAGGGGTCAACCACGAAATGCTTGTCAAACCCAAGCTTTTCTGCCATTTTCCTAATTTTACTAACATCCTTCGTTTTTGTTTCCAGGAAGCAAATAGCCCCCACATCTTGATCACTCATCATGAGCTTGGCATGACTGACCGTTTTACGGTTCCCCACACCCCTACAATTCCAACTGATGCAAATCATTGAGACCCGGCATGCGGCACGGGAGAATTATTACCGCCTCCCATTGGCGTCACCTGATTGTTAACTCGGACTCTGCCCTCCGGAGAAGGCGTCACATTTCCACCTGGGGGCGGATTAGAGCTTGTACTAGGGAAATTCCCAAAGACAAAGAGTTGACCCGGATTAGAACTCCCGTTGGAGGAGGACCCCAAGCGACTCGAATTCATCTCTGGCACAGTTGATGTAGAGTTTTTTCCCTTGTTATTTTTCCGTTGATTTTTTGGTCTGGGAGTTCCCCTTTTGACCGATTCCTCAGCCAGTAACACAGGTATCTCCTGCAGCCCCTCCAAGTCCTGCAGAAAAGAGAAACCATTAGACACTGGAATTACGTCCATTTGTTTTCCCTTACCTGCGCGGTTGGTGGCAGTAAGCGGTGGTGTTTTACGGTTGTCGGCCGGTTGAGTGTCCCCAACTGCAGCTCTGGTTCTAGCACTGGTTTGTACTGCTTTCGACCCAGTGTTGGGATTCCTCGGGTTAGCTTTGATCTCCCCTTTTGATTTCCCTCTCGGTTTCCCAGGGCCCTTGTCTGAACCCTTTTGCTTACGACTTACGATCATCCATGCACCATGTTTGGCGATGGGAGTGGAACTTTGAGTTTCTTCCACCTGCATGTTATCTGTCATGCCCTCCTCTTGCGTGTTACCCTGCTCCATTTCGGTCGCCTTTTGATTCTTAGGGCATGTTGCAGAGCGATGTCCAACCACTCCACAATCGAAACAAATGGCATGGAGGCCTTCGAACTCCACTTTCCGGGGAACGTCGTCGACCATCACCACGGCCACTAACGGCTTTGTTAGATCAATTTCAACAGCACCCCTTGCGAATTTTCCTTTCTGAACCCCAGTTGTTGTCATGTCCAGTTTCAGCGGTGTGCCCACCGTCGCCAAAATATCCTTGATAGCATCTTCTCTAAAGTATTCGATTGGTAATCCCGGAACCCTGACCCAGACGGCCATCTTCTCTACCTTCGCTTTGGAGGCATCGAACTTTGGTTTCCACCTCTGGGCAACAACATATTGATCAAACAACTTCCAAGGACCATCTGTAAGTATATGCATACAGTCAGTCTGAAGTTGGCATCTTATGATAAACCACCCAGAACCCACATCGATGAAATCGACCTTCCCTGACAGGTTCCATAGACGAAGCATACGCTGTTGGAAGAGGGGAAAAGCTACCGGTTTTCCCAGGTATTTCACCAAGAGAGCATTCCTCCATGGCTTAATGAGATCTTCCCTCACCTTCTTAGAAAACCTCACCACCGGGATGCCGTCTTCTCTTTCAACAGATTCATCTTCATTGTCGGAGTCGATGGCAATATCTTCTTCGAACCAGTTCTCATCCTCATCACCCTGCGCCGGAACTTCTCCTTCAAAGGATGGACAATCCGCCGCCACCTCAACGAACGAGCGCTTGAGTTGTTTGTAACGTTTAAAAGTTCTAGAACCACCTTCTGCTCTCCCTACCGGTCCCCCGTCCGAGACCGGCGGAGGCACCGCCTCGGCTTCCATGCCGAAGCCAACCGGACGCGGGAAAACTTACCAAAAATATCTCTAAAACCCTACAGCCGTTTATTCCATTGTGAATATAGTATATGTCAATATATATATATATATTTGTATATGTTATACATGGTAAAATGTCACATTTTGTGGATAGTGTATGGTATGTGTTTATGTATCTATATACGCATTATATATATATATATTATGTATGTGCGTGTAGTATATATATATATATATTTAGACAGATTACGTATATATACTTAGTATGTATATACGGATAGTATATATGTATATATGTAGGTGTTTATATTATATATATATGTGCATATATGAGTATGTATGTATAATTAAATAAAGTGTTGTAGTATGTATATATTTGGTATATGTACCTTATGTGAATATGCATAAATATATGGAAAATGTTATGTGGTATGCTTATATACATAGGTGTAGTGTGAAGATGGAAAATATTTTGAGAAAATGTTTTGAGAGTGGTGACTTGTGAACCAAGTTGAGAATGGTAGTTGATTTCAAAATGAGGACTTGATTATGTCCAAAAATGGTTTTGACTCAAAGAGATGAGAAAGGAAGGAAATGTTTTTCAAACCTTAGTTCAAGAAGTTAAAGAGGACCTTGACATTTATATTACCTCGGGCTATTGACCGATGGTCTCCTTCAATATATATATATGGCAATATTAGCCAAGTCTCTACGTCTTCGTCAGGCGTAGGGCGTTTCTGCGTCACTCAGTCAGGCGCAGGTTTTATTCATACGTAAAGCGAATCTATCATCTCTCGTCACTTCGTCACTAGTACGTCTCCGCGTCACTCAGTCAGGCGCAGGGGAGTTTTTCTATAATATTCGCCAAGTCTCTACGTCACTTCGTCAGGCGTAGGGAGGCTCTGTGTCATTCAGTCAGGCACAGAGGAGTTTTCTATATCACTCAGTCAGGCGTAGGCCGTGGGGGTGTGCACACTTAAGTATAGATACTCATGTCACTTTCGGGTTGGTTTCAGCTTTATGGACCTAGATGGGGCCAAACTAGGGATCATAATGATGAACCTTCGTCCAAGGGATCACGAACGAGTCTTGGGGCAGGACCGTAATCCCCATGTCCAGATCCGATTTCGGTCTAGTCAAAGACACTCGTATTCTCTATAAGGTCCCTTGCTTCTAGTCAGAAACTAAGTAGCGTTTTCGTACTTAAAGACAACTAGAAGTCATAATTGTGGCATTGTCATATGCGATAGACATGGATAGTGCTGAAAACCTATCCTGTTTGAAAGAAAGTCAAAGGCAACATAGTCTGATGAACTAGGAAGTTGAATAAAGAAAATGTGTTGTGATTTATATTCTCATTATATTCTGGTGATTACATGGCATTAACTGTTGATTACAGTCATGAAAGACATGGACACCATACTTGGTAATGTGTATTTATCTTTATGAATTATTTGTCAAACCTTTTACCTGATGGAAGTGACAAATGGATTGCCTTACTTAGCCGTCGTGCTAACTGCACTTCATTGTGCCCCTTTATTAGATGCAGATTAGTGTGGACTCCAGTAGCCCGATGAGATCTAATCAAGATGGAAGTGGATGTCGATGTTGTAAGTTTAGCTTGTGCACTTAGAGTGGAGTTTGTCAAGAGGTGATAGAATTCACTCTAGGTGTGGCGGTAGCACCCAGTTTTCTATTGATAAGATGTAAGCTTCCGCTGATGTATTATTACGGATTGTAATAAATGTAAGTGTTGAAAATTGGGGTGTTACAACATATCTCTTTTCCGTAGTTACAGCGTAACTACATTCATATATCAAAATTCACTTGGTCCTAGATAGAAAGTGAGTGTGAGGCCTCTGGAGTTCTTTCTCCACTTTTGACGGACC
>CP025649.1:2405929-2413429 GCA_003576665.1 Ipomoea trifida | reverse complement strand
TGAGACAGCCAGTGTTTTCACATGGACAATTATATGTTGCATTATCAAGAGCAAAGAAAGCGGATTGTGTCAAGATGCTAATTTGCAAAATCATCACGATACAAATACTACAAATATGACTAATAACATTGTCTATCAAGAAATTTTGAATGAAGCTTGTGGATCACTACCTAGGTTATTTCTTAAACTTTATTTACCAAACACATGCATTTTTAAGACAATAACCTGTGCTTTTTATTCATTCTCATTGAAATCATTTCATGCACTTTCACAGATGATGTTGCTTGGATGAAATACTTGTTGACTTATGACAGGAACCAAAGATATTCTCTGAACATGGAAAGGTGAGTAAAAATTTTTGCATGTTCAAATTACTGTTTATTGATTTTCTTTGAATAATCATGGACCTACATGGCTACATGTAAATGCAAGATTTTATCATAATTAAATATTTCTTCTTATTTTTCAAAAAAAAAAAAAAAATATTTGTTCTTAGAATGATGTTCTTTGTCTCACTTCTTACAATTCCAAAATTGAAATTTGAGTGGATACCAAAGTAAAGGGCAGAAAAAATGTCTAGAAAAGGATTGATGGAACAGGATCTAAGTAAGTTGGATGTAACACATGTACATCCACTATCACTTGATGAGGTGATCTCTCGTTAGGCAACAATAAACATTGGTAAGTTCATTGTAGTTATGTGTATATTTTGCAAGCAGGCTTTTGCTATTGTCATGCATCTAATACTAAGTTTAATTTTCTATTTTCAGGTACCATTGGTCATGTGGCCCATGGGATGTTGAAACAATTCTAGAAAATGTGCTAAGGAAACGATAGATAATGATGTTTTCAGCTACAATGTCAAATTGGATTATGAAACTTACCTAGAGGTTCTTAAAAAATCCAGTTCACATCGATCTTGTGGGTATCTGTGTTCTTTAGATGTAGCTTTTTTAGCATAAAATTTTAAATATATGCCTTAATATGTTTAAAGTTTTCCCTCTAATTACTAGCTTATTTATTTGTTATAGGTTGGAGTGGAGATTCAGATAAAAAATTAGCTGATGAAATTTCCCTGTATTCAATTGCTTGTGAGATGCACTCAAAACCAGCAATTCTTGGCTCTATAATAACAGTATGAAACCTTAATTATGACCACCTGATTTTTGGCATGATTTATGCACCTATCTATGTCTCTTCAAGATAAAAAAAAAATCATAAGAATGTTCTGTGTGTATTTTTCGGAGCATGCTAAATGGGGGAAATTCATGAGGCTTTCTGACTCTTATCGTTCTATTTCATTTTCTTGAGCTAATAGCTTTTGATAGATATTTAGTTAGACTAGATGAAGTACGCTAATCAATAGTTTTTCATCAAATTCTATTTTCCATTATTAATAAAGACAGACATGAGCAGGACCGGCCTTGGACATGTTTTCCCAGTGCCATTACACAATTTTGGGGTCCCAACTGTAAAAAAAAAAAAAAAAATGAATATATGTATATTAGATATAGTAGTATTTTTTATGTAAAAAATGTACATGAAAATTGGGGCCAATCACTTGAAAGTATTGAATATAAACAAGAATTGAAGTTGTTAATTTGAGTATGATTAGAAATAGGCAGGTCATTTGGATGTGATTACAATTAGGCAGGGCAATTTGGGTATGATTATGGAAGGGTGGCATAGAGATAAATTTGAATAAATTCATAATGTAAGGGCAAGTTATTGGGCATGTTATTTGGCAAGTTCTTCGAAGATCGGAAGTTAGTCAACAATTTCTCGATAATTTTGGTTTTCAAACAAGTATGCAATTTTGATTTTGACATCTCTTCAACTATATAAGTCTCAAACAATAAAATTGTAAAACATCAATTAATTACAGTAATACATAATTTGATAGGTTTTATTTATTTTTAACTATTTATTGAACAACATCAATAAGATTTTCATATATCTATAATTTTATATAACTTTTTTTTTTGTATCAATAGGATTTTATAATTATATTTTCTAGAAAATATCTATCTGGGTTGGGTTCAAGAAGCGTAAAAAGAAAAGTATAATCGACTATTTCAATTACCATTGCCTTTACAAATAAAATAAAAAAAAAATTCAATGTTGAAATTGTTGAAATTTTACTTGCGATTAAGTATCTTACATTGTAAGAGAGAGTTAATGGATTAGCTTTAGTTGCAATTGAAAATGAGATTTTGAAAAAGATTGATATCAAAAGTTTGGTGTATGATTTTGTATCTAAGCATGATAGTTTTTAAGTGAAATATTAGATGTATTATTTGTGAATATTTTATGTTTTTTGACATAATTTTTAAACAATTATATATATATACATACATACATACATATATATATATATATATATATATATATATATATATATATATATATATATATATATATATATATATATATACTGTGACACCCCAACCTTACACAAGCTGAGATAAATAAAACTCAACACAACAGCTGCCTATCTCAACTAAAAACATAACATAGCGGAAGCGAATTTAAAACTTAAGGGGCATCATGCCACATCTAGGTAAGAAAACACAGCCTAGATGCACAGGCTAACCATAGGAACTGAACTGAAATTGCATAAATAAAAATCCTCAAGTCATGTTTCAACAATATCCAACCACTAGTCAAGAGTATATAGAAATCTCAAATGGCTCACAGGCCCGAAACACAAAGCTAAGTCTAAACAACATAAACTAAGTCTAAGCATCGTCATAACGGTAGGCTCTAACGCGCTCGCGCTTAGACTTACTCCATACCTGGAAAACACACAAAGAACCATTAGCAAAAGACTGCTAAGCAACCACCATTCACACCCGCAAGGAAGTATAGATATACATAAGCTTGTAAATAGGTTTACACACCCATATAGAATATAAACACCAACAAACTGTTCAATAGTTCAAAACGGATACTCAACAACAATAAACTGAACGAATCATAAACCAAGACTCATCCAAACGAAGCCAATATCCAATAACGAGAGTACAATACAACGAATCCATAAACAAGGTATCAACTGAACAACAACCAAAGAGGAATCAACCAACCACATAAACCAAGAAAGAAATCCCAACTCCAACCTCCAACCCTCACACCAACCATCATACCAAACCCAACCACAGTCAGAAGTCAGGAGTCAATAGTCAAAAGTCAGAAGTCAGAATCTAGAAATCTGGTACGCAGGGGTAATGAACCCAATCACAGGGACCGAAGTCCAATCACAGGGACCGTAGTCCAATCACAGGGACCGAAGTCCAATCACAAGGACCGAAGTCCAATCACAGGGGTAATGAACCCAATCACAGGGACCGAAGTCCAAAGTAAGAAGTTAGTAATAGCACAGTTAGTCCACCCATCAACCTCCAAAAGATACCAAGGAACCACCACCACATACTCATACTCAACTCAGCCCAAGAACCATCACTCAGAGTGCTCATCTCAGATATGAACACAAACCAACTCCCAGATAACGAAATCAAGGATTCAACCAACCAAATAATAGACTCATACAATGAACTAAGAGGTATGAATAAATACTCAGAATCAAGGTAAAATATCCAATAGAATACCCCAACAAACTCCAGAACAAAGGAGGAAACAAACAACGGATCACTCACCTCCACCAACCACTACCCCCTTACTCTTACAGAAGACCCCAGCGGTTACATTATCCCGCTAGAGTGCCCCGCAAGAGCAATTCCCACACACCGAATCAGACTCAGCTCAGAATACAAAGAAATGTTCCAGAATACACAAATCAGATCATACTACACCAAGATTTCATCTAACAGAGGCCAAATAATATGGAAATCCAAACCAACAAATGATCATATACATCAATAGGCAAAGGATCAAGGCACAAGTCCATGAATCCAACCAACGCAATCAATAATAGGCTAATAATCAAGGAATTTCAGGATTTCCAACACCAAATAATATCATATAGAATGAGAGGGTAAAAATAGATTTTGATGGACATAGTGGTTACCTTTGAAGCGTATTTAGTCCAAAGCAACACCGACTTTACTCATAAGCTAGGTCCATAACCACGAACCTGAAGATTAATATAATCTAATATGGTCACCAACTACTACTAATAACAATAATCACCTATAGTCCATAGCTAACAACTAATATGGCCGTAAACATCCCAAGGCATAACAAGAACCATGTTACCTAAGCTATAATATTAAGCATAGTATGATTACCTCTGCCCTCTAACTCAAACCATAAGTGCCATACCACCATGCCACACCGCCTCTGTTGTTATGCTACGCCAACAACCAAATAAAGAACCAGCCACCGCCGCCTGCTAACATCACAGCCGCACGGCCCACACCAACGGAGGACGTGCGCCCGCCACCGCTATCCGCCGCCCACACCGTTGTGTCCTGCTCGCTCCGAACGGGGGAAGGAGTGCCGCTGCTGCCTTCCGCTACTTCGCACCGCCGAAAACGGAGGAAGGAAGCCGCGGCTTTGTTGCTGGGAAGACGATGACGCCGAGATGAGGGGAAGAAGAGTCCACCGTCGTCGTAGCAGAAGGAGGGATCATCCTCTAACATCGTCGCATGTTTGCCGGGAAACAGAGAAGGTTGGAGAACTCGCCGCTCGTCGCCGAGAGCTCCACGCTGATGTCGACGACAGGGGAGGACTGCTGTTGCCGAGCTACGAACGTCGTCGCCGGTTGTGAACTCCATGAGACTCGCCGGTTGGGATGGTGGCTCGCTGGTCCCCTGCCGCTGCCGTGCTACGTCAAGACTCCGCCAAGGCTGTCACGTAACGCCGCCGGGAAGATGCAACGATGCCATTGCTGCTCCTTGCTCTGTCGAGTGTCGCGAAAGAGAAAGAAGGTCGGAGAGGAGACCGCCGCCGCAACTCGCCGTGACCACCGCTGCACCTCCGCTTTACCGTCGCTGTTCTGTTCCATTGCACCGTCGAGGAGGAGAAGGAGAAATCAGTCGGCCGTCTTTTGGATCCGCAACAACTCGTCGGAGCTCCATCGCAGCTGCCGCCGCCTGCTTGCACCGCCGAAAACAGAGAAAAGCCGAGAGAGATACGCGAGACGGAGAGAGACGCAAGGCTTAGGGGGTGTTTTGCTGCTGAACATCTAGGTTTCCCTTTTTGGAAGCTTCCAAATATAGCTAGGGTGGGCTTCCATTTTAGGCTAAGGCATTTTAAGAAAGGCCATTTAGTTTGGACTAGAACAATAATAGAGATTGGGTCACAACTAGCTATAGATAATTAAAATTGAACTTAGGATATTTTATTGGTCCATAAGTCCATAGTAGAAAATCATGGGTTACAAAATTTATATATACATAGATATAATGGGTCAAGGTAATTTAGTAGGAAAATATTAATATGCTATAGAAATATATAAATCCCAAGCCCAAAGATAGTTATAAAAAAAAATTCACTTTACTATATTATTTATAAATGAGAAAGAATAGACCCCTTTATTTTAAATATTTATTTCTAAAATAACGGTAGGAAAAAAAATACGGGGTGTTACACTCTACCCCCCTTAAAAGGAGCTTCGTCCCCGAAGCTCAAAAATTGTTTTGGGGACAGAGAGTTAAAAACTAGTATGATAGTACATATAGAGAAAATATTTATAATATATGGCTAGTTTTGAAAAACTTGACCCAATGGGAAGAGAGGTTTATGGTTTAAGGTTCAACGACAACGTCAGTTAGGAATGGAATCAGGAGTTATCAAGGTCACAACTTAGGAAATAAGGTTGTCACCTTGCACAAGACATTTTCAAGAAGCAAACAAGGATAACGTTTGAGAGGATGTGAATGACTTCTCAATAAAAGGGGATGTCAAGTTCTTTTAAAGAAAAGAGAAGAACTCAGCTTGAAAGAAAATAAGGATGAGGTTCGAAAAGGCCAAAAGTATTTCTCAATCAAGGGAATATCAAGTTCTTTCAACAAAAGAGAAGGAACGAAAAGAACTTGGCTTCGAGAACAGATAAGGGCGAGATTGAAAACATAGGAAGAGTTTTCCAACGATAGGGCATACAATTTCCAAGGGAATGAGAGAAATTCGGTTTCAAGCAAGATGAGAAAAAGATTTAGAATAGGTAGAAGGGGTGTTTCAACAAGAAGACATTTAGAGTTTCAAGGAACACAGGAGAATTTAGTTTCCAAAAAAAAAAAAAAGATGGGAATGATGTTTAGAACAATTGGAAGAGATTTACAAATAGAAGGATAGTGGGTTTTGCAAGGAACAAAGAAGGGTTTGGCTTTTAAGAATGGTAGGAAGTCTCTCAACTCTAAGCGGTTTCCATGGCTTGACGATTTGATCACGATACTTTGACCGGTTGACGTGTTTTAACCTTGCTCTTGACGAAACGCAAGTACAGAATTCAGATAACTCTACTTAGGAATGTCCGAGGATTATGCTAGCCTTTAGGTTCACTTCTGTTGGTCTTGATCTTTTGACGATTCGGTCTTCTACTAGCTTGCTTAGCTACTCCTTATTCTTTCTTGCCACCGAGGTCACCTCTTCGAGTTCTTGCACAAGGAGTTACTCCCAAGGTGCACCGAATATATTGCACGAGGTCCACTTCACGGAGTCATACACCACTTGCTTATGGCGTTTCTTCTTATCTTCGGGGATCTTAAGCGTCCAAGTTTTCCCTTCTACTTGACTTAATCTTCTTTGTTTTGAAGGTTGCAACTTCTAACTCGCTCCTTCGTAGCCGCTTCAGGGGTAGGTAGGACTATCTTAAGGTTCGCGATTCACGACCTCGAGTTATAATTCTTTAGGCTTCATTGTTACCAAGCTTAGTTTGCACAAGACTCTTCGACAGGCCAAATTAAAATATTGCACATGACCCCTATTTTGATTGGAACGACCTTGGACATGAGTATGTAGTTGCCTTATGTGATTTTTAAATTCCTGTGTTCTCTTTAACCCTTTTGATTTCTAAATTCTATTTTTCTATTCCTCTTATTTTTCTTAATTTCCTAATATGTATACTTAAATATAATAGGATTCTATAATACAATTCTGTATAGGAGGAAGGTGAAGGCGACCAAACTGGTCACTTTCCACCATGGAAGGCGACCATATCTAGTTGTCTTCCTCTGGCGGAAGACCACCAATTTGGTTGCCTTCCGCTGGAGTTTGGCGACCGGCGACGGTTTTGACGTCGTCGGTCATCGAATTTACTCCCTTGAACAGTAAATGACTTGCTATTGCAGGTTATTTACCAATTTTTGGGCTTCTTTATCCCAATTTAACATATTAAAAGGCCTAACTGCACTTTTTAAATGTTTAGGAGCCTAATTAACTTTTCTGGTATTGTTTAGGGGCTTATTTGACCTTTTTTCCTTATCTACTATATATATACTATATATATCTATATATCTATATATATATATATATATATATATATATATATATATATATATATATATATATATATATATATATAAAATATAATAATAATAA